>JAGPOY010002315.1:0-15052 GCA_018983105.1 Silene uniflora | reverse complement strand
AAACCCAACGCTCTGCAGCACTTCCAACCCCAGCCCCTCCCATACACCTCCCACCCAATTGCAACCCCGAACAACATGGAGACAAGTCTCCACATTGCACAAACAAATCGGACAACCACTGGTTACTCCACTCAGCCTTCGAGCTATGTTATGTTTTGTAGCAATGGCGTCATTGCAAAGCTGCCAGAAAAATACTTTAATGCGGGGTAAAACAGGTACCTGCCATATCTTCTTCCATAGCCATTGTTCATTCGAAAAATCAGATTGTTCTTCCTGCGCCATTCCCGTCTTGGCCAAAACCATGTAACCAGTTCTTACCGAATACTCCCCATCTTTGGTAAGCTCCCAACACCACTCGTCCTTCGGATGATTGGTACTCAACCGAATATTCATAATATGATCAGCTTCAAAGGGTAGAAAAATGGACTTCACCAAAACATCATTCCAGCGGGCACCACCGGGTAATATTAAGTCAGAAACTCTCATGTTCGCGTCAGAGTTCCCACGAGGTGATAAGACCCGTTTAGAGGTTGTCCCAGGCAGCCAAGGATCAAACCAAACACGCGTGTCCATCCCATCACCAACCCGCCTCCTTGCTCCTAATTTAACCACCTCTCTCGCCTCCCAAATACTCCGCCATGTGTAGCTAGGGGCCGTACCGAGATCAGCTTCCATAAAACTCTGCGACGGAAAATATTTGGCTTTCAATACTCGTACCATAAGCGGTTCACTCTCTGTTAGGAGCCTCCATGCTTGCTTCCCAAGTAATGCAAAGTTGAATTTATTAAAATCCCGAAAACCAAGACCACCCCTAGATTTTGGAAGACACAATCGGTCCCAAGCTAACCATGCCATTTTCCTCTTCCCCCCTTCCGCACCCCACCAAAAGCTAGAAACAAGTGAGCGTAGTTCATCACAAAAATTAGCCGGCAGCTTAAAGACACTCATGGCATATGTCGGGATAGATTGGGCGACACTTAATAAGTTGTTGAGATGTTACATTATTGTCTTTCACTCTTTCCTACATGTTAGTCTCCTTTGTAAACTTATGTTCTATTTTTATTTTGTCAAACAGGTTAAAAATCAAATTGCTTAATCAAAGTGTTAAATTAGGATGCACATATGTCAATTTGATCTTATCATAGTGTTATAAAGATATGCATAATAAATATTATGCATGATTAGTAATTAGTTAGAAACCGATTCTTATTCTCCAATTCGTTGTTCCTATTCCAATGCTTTCAAGTCTTTAAATATTTTTTTGTTTTCTATCAAATATATTATTCTATAATTCACCATATTTCCTGGATGAATATTTTCTTAAAATAATTTGTTTATATTTTGCTTTCTCATGAATTAGGAAATGCTAATATTTCATATGAAGTATAATAGTATTGTTTTGATTATACTTTCGGATGAATGATCGAATATGAAGAATATATGTTTGGAATTATATAGGCATAAATCTCTATTTATTGCGTGATTCCGAGAAATGTGTAATTAGTTTTGTTTATCTTATACTACTAATAATTATTATTCGAGTTCACCTATAAAGTTTTAATCCTTACTTTACTCTCTTACTTTTCGTCACTAATCTATTCTTATATATACTACGGAGTATATTAATTATTAAAATACAAAATGTGATATTTTAAATATATATATATATATATATATATATATATGTAACAATATCTCATTGGAATTATTCAGAATAGTTGTTAAGGTTGCTCACATAAAAGCTCATGATTATTTCTTTGGAAGATAAACATAGGGCCAAGTACATTAAAATGCATCAAAACAACAATAAAAACAATATCTCCATTCAAGCAATAAAGAGGCAAGTTGCAATATTTGTTGGTAAAAAAAACCATTCATATTCCATAATCTTTAAGCCGATCGAAGCAATGGTCAAATAATAAATAGACAATTAAAGAATCCTTAATTAAAGAGACAATTAAAGAACCACTAATTAAAGAGGCAATTGAAAAATCATTAGCAACTCAAACGAGAAATTGAGAGTCATTGATTTTCTTTCTATAAAATACCATCTAAATACCAATTCATATTGTCTTATTTGATACAAATCATGGTTGTTCAAACCAACATTACCAGTCCTTACAAAAGTCAGTTTTTTTTAATTCTCTCTGTAATTTAGAGTATTTTATTGTAATTTTTGTGTCTCCTTTTTTTCTTTTCTGTTTGGTGATGTGTTTATATTTAATAGTCTTAATTGGAGTTGTCAATTAATTAAATTGATAACTTAATTAATGATGTTATTGTAGGAGGTATGTGTATGTTAATGCGATTCAAACATGGATGTACTTTGAACTTCGCATGATCATTTTGCATACCCAAATGAGATACGAAATATTTTTATGAGACTAGCATAATTATCCATATTGTACGAGTTTTAGGATTTTGACGGGAGTATTTATTTAAATATTATATCTGTATGTGTACTTACTATAAGTGAAGTAATAAAAAGGTTATATTGTGGAGAAATAATTTAAACGATAATGAATGAAGAGTACACACTATATATTTTGAAATTAGGAGGTTTTTTAACTGCATATGGAAAACAAATTTCAATGCAATTTGTTCATATATAGAAGGGTGACTTCTTTTAATGTTTTTTTATTGTTATCAACTTGTACTCGTATTTTTAAATCATTTGAAAGCTGGGACGACAATGGAGCGCATTCATATTCCAAGACTTCTATGGCGTCAAGATTGTCCATAAGGCCACAAATACCCGAAAGTTCAATCTAATGGATTGTATCATCGCTTCAAAACAACCAAGCTACTCACATTTTTGTTTATCTATCATCCCGATTCAAAAACTTGGAGTGTATTAACTTTTATTTAAAATACAGCTCCCTCACTCGTGTTAATTTATTTATCGTTTTTAAAATTATTTGTGAGTGGTTCTTTAATTAAAATTAAACAAATCAATACTATATATTAATTCCAGAAACCAAGGGACTTCAATGTAAATAAATAAATTTATACAAATTAATTATACTATATAGTTTTTTAATCATAACACTGTGCGACGGACCTGAACAAGGGATTTCAATGCAAATATTATATAGTTTTAGTTAAAAGTATAAATTTAGAGAATATTAGAATATGGTGAGTTACCTTAAAGTATAAATAAGTATATGTTATATTTTGGAAACAATTAAAATATAAGTAAATCGATTCAGATTTCCAAAAAATATATTATATTTCATAATTCATTAGATTTGTAATTTAATTAGTAAATAATAATTATTACTCTTAAATAATATTCTAATCTAATATTTCAAATTTATTTAACCACCCATGTGAGTAGTAAAAGCAACAATAATAGCAACGGAAGTAGTGAAAGTCATAGTAGCGGCAATAGGAGTAGTAAAATTAACAATAATAAACGCTGGAGTAGTGAAAGAAAAAATAATGACGGCGGGAGAAGTGAAAGTAATAGTAGTGACAACACATGTAATGAAAGTCACAGTAGGAACAACGGAGAAAGTATGGAAAATTAACTAACAATTCAATTCATAGTAGCAGCAACGGGCCGGGAGTAGTAAAATTAACAATAATAAATGCGGGAGTAGTGAAAGAAAAAAATAATGACAGCGGGAGAAGTGAAAGTAATAGTAGTGACAACACATGTAGTGAAAGTCACAGTAGGAACAACAGAGAGAGTATGAAAAATTAACTAACAATTCGATTTTAAGAAATTATTAGTTTATTTAAATATATGAGTTTGATAAAAATAACGGGTTAACCGTAAAAATAGTATGAGTAGTTATACAAATAACAGTAATCGAAGAAATAGTGAACATAATAGTATTAACATGGGATGTAGTGAAAGTAATCATATTAACAGCGGGAGAGGTGAACGTGTAGCCAGACACCTAACAGGGGGAGAGGTGAACCAAATTTAGTGAATCATAATTCATAGAAAATAAAATTTAAATGGTACATAAAGTAGCCCGGGCGTAGCCGGGCACCCAACCTAGTATATATTAAATCAAGAAACCAGGGGACTTGAATGTAATTAAATAAATCTATACAAATTAATTATACTATATAGTTTTTAATCATAACACTGTGCGATGGTCGATGGACCTGAACAAGGGACTTCAATGCAAATATTATACAGTTTTGCCTTAAGTATAAATTTAGAAAACATCAGAATATGGAGATTTTCATTAAAATAAACATGCCCCACCTATGGTATTAAATTATTAATTAATTATATTATATAAAGAAGATGTTAATTTTTTAACATACACGAATATAATATTAGTATGTTATATTTTGGAAACTATTAAAATGTAAATATATAAGTTAGATTTCCAAAAAAAAAATATATAATTTTCCATAATTTTTTTGGTTTGATTTAATGCATATATGTAATATATTTATATAAATATATAAGTCTCTTAAAATTGAGTGCCTAAATAGTAAAAACAAATTTCTCAGTAGTGAAAAGAATTGTATTAACATATTCTCAATTGTTAGAATTGTATTAACATTGGATATAGTAATACGAGGGTAATCACTCAGTTGAATAGTGAAAGTACCAATATTATCAACAAGCGGGGTAGTGAAAGTAATAGAAGTAACAACAAGAGTAGTGAAATTATCAATACGAATGCGGATGTAGTAAAAGTAGCAATAGTTACAGCGGGGTAGTGAAAGTAACAATATTAGCAACGAGCGGGGTAGTGAAAGTAATAGAAGTAACAACGAGCGGGCGGGGGTTGTGAAAGTAATATAATAACAACGGGAGTAGTAAAATTTAATCCGGAGGTAGTGAAAGTAGTAATAATTACGGCGGGAGTAGTGAAAGTAACAATAGTAATAACGAATGTAATAAAAGTAATAGAACTAACAACAAAAGAAAGTATATATGAACATCTAACTAACCAATCGATTTAAGCAGTAAAATATTAATAGCGGGAATAATGATTTTGTCTGATAATTTATTTCATCGTAATTTTAATATATATCATAGAAAAATATATTAATGCTAAATTTATGAGTTATACAACTTTAAAGTAGTTTTATTTAATTGAAAATAAATTTTAATGCTAAATAGAGGTAGCCCGGGCGAAGCCGGGCACCCATACTAGTGATTTAGATAGAGAGACCACTCCATATAAGTTATTCACAAATTAAACACTTAAACACAATAAATTATTAACGATCCCGTGATTTTCACGGGCTTCAAAACTAGTTCTAATTCTAATTTAGATTTTTAAAAAAGAAAAAAAAATATGTATGTCAATGTACTTGTTAAATATTCCGTTTTTAAGATTTTTTTTAAGGTAATATGTTCAATTGTTGATGATTCTTAAACCTAAAATAGGAAAGGATGTAGCTCATACCCTAGTCCTTGGCACCCAAGTAAAATCTAGTCCCATATATATACCCAACTCAAACACCACCCACCTCTTCACACAATTTCCATCCCTTCAATCAATGTCTTTATTATTCACCCAACCAAAATTAATGACAACCATGATGATGCCGCCGTCAACCACCCTCCTAGGCCCTCCCCAACCGCAACTCGATGCTCCTCCTCCTTCCGCTACACCTGGCTTAACTGAGAATAACTCCAATACTTACCTTAATTCCGGCAACGCGTGTCTTGATTTTTTCTTCCACGTCGTCCCGGACACTCCACCTTCGGAGCTCGTCCGTCTTCTAGAACTTTCCTGGAAGAGGGACCCACTGATCACGCTTAAACTGGTGTGCAATTTACGGGGTGTTCGTGGGACTGGGAAGTCGGATAAGGAAGGGTTTTATACGGCCGCATTGTGGTTGTATCAACATCACCATAAGACTTTAGCGCTTAATATGAAGTCGATTTCGGGTTTTGGGTATTTGAAGGATATGCCTGAGATTTTGCTTAGGGTTTTAGAGGGGTCTGAGGTTAGGAAAGATTTGAAGCGGAAGAGGGATGAAAATAGAAACAAGGCCCACAAGAAAGCGAAGAAGGAGAAAACCTCGGAGGCGGAGGAGAAGGAGAAGGAGAAAAAGGATATTAAAAAGGAGAAGAAAAAGCAAAAGGATAAGATTAGGCAGCGGAAGAAAAAAGATAGGATTAGGAAGGAGAAGGCTAGTGTTTTGAGGCATACAAGGAAGAGTGATAGGGCTAAGAAGGCTTTAGAGATGTATGAGAATGAAAGGGATAATAGGTTTCGACTATTACATGACTCGATTTCTGATCATTTTGGGGAGTTGTTAAGGACCGATGTGGATTTTCTTAACAAGGGTGATATGTGTAAGATTGGTTTCGCAGCTAAGTGGTGTCCTTCGATTGATTCGACTTATGATGAAGTGACCTTGCTATGTGAGGGCATTGCAAGGAGGGTGTTCCCGAAGGGCGATTTTGAGGAGTATAAGGACATTGAGGAGCCTCACTATGCCTATCGAATTAGGGATAGGTTGAGGAAGGAGGTGTTAGTGCCTTTACGAAAGGCGCTTGAGTTGCCTGAGGTGTATCTTTCTGCTAAGATGTGGAACACTTTGCCTTACAATAGGGTTCCTTCTGTTGCTATGAAGACTTACAAGAAACTCTTTTCTGAGCATGATAAGGAGCGGTTTGAGGAGTATTTAGAGAAGGTTAAGGCCGGGAAGGCGACCATTGCTGCCGGTGCTCTGCTCCCTCATGATATCATTGGTCAATTGAATGACGGTCAAGGCGGTCAAGTGGCCGAGCTCCAGTGGAAGAGAATGGTGGATGATTTAGCTCAAAAGGGGAAATTGCACAATTGTTTGGCAATTTGTGACGTATCTGGGTCAATGAGGGGCGAACCAATGGAAGTATCGGTTGCTCTTGGGTTGTTGATTTCGGAGCTAAGTGAGAAGCCATGGAAGGGGAAACTGATCACATTTAGTGACAACCCTGAATTCCAAAGAATTAAGGGAAAAACACTCCCAGAAAAGACGGAGTTTATAAGGCGTATGAAGTGGGGTATGACCACAAACTTTCAGAAGGTGTTCGACACGATTTTAGACTTGGCAATCAAGAGAAAAATCCCAGAAGAGCAAATGATTAAACGATTATTTGTTTTTAGTGACATGGAGTTTAATCAAGCATGCCCTAAAGCTGCTAATTGGGAGACTGATTACATGGTAATTCAAAGGAAGTTTAAGGCTGCTGGTTATGAAAATGTTCCGGAGATTGTGTTTTGGAATTTGAGACACTCGAAGGCGACACCAGTGCCTAGTAACCAGCCTGGGGTGGCGCTTGTTAGTGGGTTTTCGAAGAATTTGGTGACCTTGTTTCTTGAAGGAGGTGGGATAATCAGCCCGGAGAAAGTTATGCTTGACGCAATTGGCAAGCCTGAATACGATGCTCTTGTTATTTACGATTGATTCCTTCAGAATTGTTAGTTTTTTTTTTTTTTTTTATGAGTGTGTGTGTTTTTTTAGAGTCTTATGAATTCTGCTATTTCTATTTTCTATGCTTAGTTTGATTTGTTTTCAGTTCATGAATAATTATGCGATCGATCGTTTACCTGTTATGAATGAATTTCTATTATTTGCCAGAGTATTTGCTGTCTTTGTTTTGCAACCTTTGCCAATTGTTTCGCTCAAACTAAATAGATTTGTGTTACAAACTGGAATTATTAGTCAACAATCACGAAAACTCGAATAATAATACGGCCTACTGTGAGTCTGTGACAGTGCGACCCCATCATATGCTAGGTAACAGCACATAAACCAATTGCTCAAGAAATTCTACCACCACAGAGGTGTAAATTCGAGCAAAAACCTGGAATTCCAGGCTACTCGCTTTAAGGCCGCAAGTTTTAGTAGAAGAGCACGATGAATGATAATGCTATAAAATTTGCATATATACTTGATGATCACTTGGTCGTTGAAAACGAAACTGTTGTTCATGGGTCTTCACTCTTTCCGTTCTTTGAATTGGCTCGTTTGACTCGCAAAATAAACTGGTCCAGGCGAGATTTTCATAATTTACAAAGGTTTTGGCTTGCTTACCCGTCCCAAACCCGATAACTTGCTTCTCGGTGAGTCAAAATTTCAACTTAAGTTTAGCACGTGTCTGACCCTTGTTCGAATTTGATCACTATACAAACAACCTTGTTCCAAAACACATATGCTTGTAAAATTGAGTACTCCTTGATGTTACTCTATGAAAACGACGAACTAATATAATGGTCAAAATTGTCATGTTAATTAGTGCATCATATTGTAAAGCGCTAAGACTTCGAAAATGGTCCAGCTTAAGGTCTGACTTGAACGCCCAATGTGACGTGTCGGAGTAGTCATGCGCGTGATTCCGGAAAGAAAATTGTGCATGTACTGATAAGCTAATTTGCACAAATCCATCGATAACAAAGGTCAACATGCCAATCTTTCACAAAAGTTTATTGTCCTATATATCTGACTCATGTCGTCCGGTCTATGCAATGGCCCATTTAAGCCTTAACGTTGACTCATTTTAACTCATTGTTAAGCTGTGCTAGTCCAGACAATGGTTGGAGATGAGACAGCACCCGAGCACCTCGAACTCGACTCATGAATTGAATGAGTCCAGTCGAGTTAGTTTTGGCTGGGATCGAAAAGCTCTTTTAATATTTATTTGACTGGGGTATGGAACGAGTCTAGTCAAGTTAATTTTGGCTCGGCTCGAAAAGCTCGGTTAATGTTCGACACGAGAACTTAACAAGCTGAGCCGAGCTAATGTTGACTGATTGACTCAGCTAAAAAAGATCGGTTATGTTCGACTCATAACTTAACGAACCAATGCAAGCCGAGCTTTCATTGACCAATAATTGACTCGGCTCGAAAAGCTCGGGAGCAGCTCGATCACTTGTTTAATTTAATATTATCTTAACTCCTATTCTATTAAAATAATTTATCATAAAAATATCTTTATATCGGCATCATTATATAATCTTCGAATCTTGTTATTAAACTATCTACAGAAAATAAATTTTTTAACAATTATAGGCTCAAATTGAGCTCACGAGCTCAGAAACTTGATAACGAGATCAATTTTTTCAAGTTCAAGTGTGATCGAGATCAGCTCGAACTCAAGTTTTGTTTCATAACCACCCGTCTAGCAATCAATGTTAGTAGGACTGGGATTATACATTAAATTGATGGAGTTGGCAGGTTTGAATCGTAGAATCGTAAGACCAATGTCATATTATTTTAATATCGTATGAACATGTTTCTACAGCTTACACGAAATTTGGGTTTTACGATAATTATATTAAAATAATATATTTATATTCTTACGATAAAACCGAATCGTAGGATCGAACTATGATCACATCTCTAAACTTTTTCAAATAAATAGGATTTTAAGATTCTTCAATCATGATTGATGGAATCATAGGATCCGAAATAGGTCAAACATTTTTAAATCGCACAATCGTAGCATCAATTTGGAATACCAATAACAACTCTAACAAGTCCAAACTTTTATACTCAGCTCGGCTCGACTCGACTCGACTCGACTCCGCTCCGCTCATTATCACCCAAACTAGTAAACTACTCTATGAGACTATGAGATGTTTTTGGGCTTCCTTCCCCCCAAAATCCCAGCCCACATCACATACATAAATCTACATACCCTAATCCTTGGCCATCAAGCAAACTTCCCCCAATTCCCCATATATTAAGTATTAACCCAACTCAAACACCTCCAATTCAATCAATCTTCTTCTTCCCTGAAAATCCTCTGTTTTCCATCTTCAAATCATCAATCATCAATAACTCAATAAACCAAATCAAAAACATGGCACCACCATCAACCACCCTCCTCGGTCCTCCTCAAATCGCCGTCCCTCCACTTTCCGCTGCCGCCGCCGCGGCCGATGACAATGACAAAAATACCCTTCAAGGGAAATTACATTCTTCTGGCTCATCATCATCATCATCCTCGTACGGGTATGCTGATTCTTACTTATCATATTCGCCTTACACAGCTACACGTGGTCTTACCGAGACCAACTCCAAAACTTACCTTAATTCCGGCACCCCATGCGTTGACTTTTTCTTCCACGTGGTCCCGGACACCCCGCCGTCCGAACTCGTCCGTCTTCTAGAACTTTCTTGGAAGAAGGATCCTCTCATTACGCTTAAATTGGTCTGTAATTTACGGGGTGTTCGTGGGACCGGGAAATCGGATAAGGAAGGGTTTTACACGGCGGCATTGTGGTTGTATCAACATCATCCTAGGACTTTGTCGCTTAATATGAAGTCTATTTCGGGGTTTGGGTATTTCAAGGATATGCCTGAGATTTTGTTTAGGGTTTTAGAGGGGTCTGAGGTTAGGAAAATATCGAAGCGACAGAGGGATGAGTCCTTGTTGGCTAAAGGGATAGTGCCACGTAGTCGAAGTCGACTTTTCGGGTTGGGTGCGGCGTATAGGGGGATGTTTGGTGGTCGGGGTGCTGGTGGTCGTGGTGGGTATGGTTCTGATTCGGATTATGATGATAGTGACGAGGAAAAAGAAGATGAAAAGACGAAGAAGGTCGAGGAGGAGAAGAAGGAGAAAACCGAGGAAGAGAAGGAAAAGGATAGAATTAGGAAGGAGAAGGCTAGGGTTTTAAGGCTGAAGAGGAAGAATGAGAGGACTAAGAAGGTGTTAGAGAAGTATAGTCAAGATTCGAGTTTTCGACTATTACATGACTCGATTTCTGATCATTTTGGGGAGTTATTGAGGAATGATGTAGATTTGCTTAACAAGGGTGATAAGTATAAGATTGGTTTTTCGGCTAAGTGGTGTCCTACCATTGATTCGACTTACGATGAAGTAACCTTGCTATGTGAGAGCATTGCAAGGAGGGTGTTTCCGAAAAGCAATTTTGTGGAGTATAAAGACATGGAGGAGGCTCACTATGCTTATCATGTTAGGGATAGATTGAGGAAGGAGGTGTTGGTGCCTTTACGAAAGGCGCTCGAGTTGCCTGAGGTGTATCTTTGTGCTAAGATGTGGAATGCTTTGCCTTACAATAGGGTTCCTTCTGTGGCTATGAGGTCTTACAAGACCCTCTTTTATAAGCATGATAAGGAGAGGTTTGAGGAATATTTAGAGAAGGTTAAGGCCGGGAAGGCGACCATTGCAGCAGGAGCATTGCTCCCTCATGAGATCATTGGTCAATTGAATGATCCTGAAGGCGGTCAAGTGGCCGAGCTCCAATGGAAGCGAATGGTGGATGATATGGCGAAAAAGGGAAAATTGAACAATTGTATGGCCGTTTGTGATGTCTCCGGATCGATGCATGGTATTCCAATGGAAGTCTGTGTCTCTCTCGGGTTGTTGATTTCGGAGCTGAGTGAGGAGCCATGGAAGGGGAAGTTGATCACTTTCAGCGAATCCCCTAATTTCCATACTATTACCGGAAAAACACTTTCAGAAAAAATCAGTTTTATAAGGCGTATGGATTGGGGTATGAACACAGCCGTTCAAAAGGTGTTTGACAGGATTTTAGAGGTGGCGGTCAAAGGAAAAATCCGAGAAGAACAAATGGTCAAAAGACTATTTATTTTTAGCGACATGGAGTTTGATGAGGCGTCTACTAATACTAATTGGGAGTCTGATTATATGGTAATACAAAGGAAGTTCAAGGCTGCTGGTTATGCAAATGTGCCTGAGATTGTGTTTTGGAATTTGAGACACTCGAGGTCTACACCAGTGCCAAGTAACCAGCCTGGGGTGGCGCTTGTTAGCGGATATTCGAAGAATTTGATGACCTTGTTTCTTGAAGGAGGTGGAGTTATTAACCCGGAGTCTGTAATGCTTGAAGCTATTGGCAAGCCTGAATATGATGCTCTTGCTGTTTACGATTGATTTCATTAAGGATTGCTGGTTTTTCTTTGAGTATTTTCTCATAAGTTTATGTATTCGAATTAAGAATGTTATGTTTCAGGGTTTGGAATAAAATTTTCAGGGTTTGGAAATTCTGCTTTTAGCATTCTGTTCTGGTTTTTCAGTAATGATTCTACCAATATTACAATGAGACATGGTTCTATTTATTTATCTTTGAAGTTTTGGTTTCATTGCTATTTATTGATGCAGAAACGTATGCAATCTATCCTGCATTGTGTTTCCATCTGACTGACAGATTGAATCAGCTAAGTTTGCTCTTTTCGAGCATGTTCTCGTTGCTGCAGGATTAATGCCTGCTGTTGCAGTTATCAGGAATGTGTTTTGGAACGCGGTACAAACTTGAGGGCAAATTGTTTTTTTATTTTGCTGTTACGAATCACCATCAGGTAATACATCCTAGAGAAATTTGGGGTGGTTGGCAACTTGGGTAACATGCCTTATATGGCTTTATTTCTTATTTAATGCATCTGATTCACGATATCAGTTTAATGTTGATCATGGCTGGCAACTGTTAGTGACATTCTTACTGCTGATTTTCGAACTATTTGGTGACAGTTTTTCTATGCTGATAAATCTTTGACAGTCACTGTCAGTAATCTCTACATGCTTATAAGATTTACTCCATACTTTATATGGGTTTCCTTGGCCTCTGTTTCAGCTGTAACGCCACGTGTTAGTACTCAGAGATATTAATGGTTGCGGACTGATTTAACTGTAAGATGTTTGCGGACTGATTTAACTGTAAGGCATGTACTTCCAACACGAAGAAAGAAGTGAACAAAGATATTCTGAAACAATTATAACAAAGTAAGCTTTTTGGTTGATGCAGGGTGAGATGAATTACCGAACATCAACCAGCGAACACAAAAAATCGATTTCATAAAACCTTAAGAAGTCTTATTAGTGTGATTTATTAAAACAACTGCAAGCATAAAGTGACCATGTTTGATGTTTCTAACCCTTCGGACTCTTGAGGTCACATTCAACTGAACTTGTAATTGTATTACATAAATCACAACAGGAACATTCAAAAGGGGCTGAATTTATTATTTTCAACCTCAAGGGAGCTATGATGGCAATTTAATGCTGACGAGTTTCGAATCTAACTCATGGATATCACCACTTTATTGTCTGCTAAACTGATTTGCATCTGCAGCAGCTTAACTTATTCTTTAACTTATTTGTACATATGCCTACAGCACTTTAATATTAAATGTTGGTTCAATTATGGTCCAGGTGGCGGTGGTAGTGGCGCTGCTGGCACAGTAGATTGTGACTTTCTTACAAAGGGAACCGCTTTCTGGTTTTTACGGACACCAGGAATCACCGCAAAAGGCACGTACGGCATCGGAAAAATCACCCCATCAGGAGGCAACATGACTGGATCAGGGTTCGGCCTTGGAACGAAGACAGCTAAAGGTGGCGTGAAGGGAAGTCTTGCATTTACGAAAGTGGGTGTGGTGAGAAGAAGCACCAACCCAATGACCAACCACAAGAGATGACGATTTAGAGACATGTTTGGTTTTTGAAGACTTGAAGATGGTGCCAATATCTCTATTTATAGCTGATTTTCTCGTTACGCTGGTTCAAAGCAAAATGATTCACCGAAATAGTTGTGCTGTTTTTTTTGTACCGTAACAGGGATCCTTGAGTCATTGGGGCTGTGTTTTGTTGTTGTTGGTTGTACGTTCAGCTCAGTAAAATTTAGGTAATTGATTTCTAATGCTGATAAATCTTTGATTTTGACTTGCATCTGTCAGACTTCTGCAACCTGGAATTTACTGATTTGCCGTAAAATTTATAAATCAGCTACTTCAGCATTCAATATGCAGATTTAGGTAGACTAATTTGGTGCATAGAGAAATGAATTGCTGAACATCAACGATATGAACACACCAATTCTAATTCATTCAGTAATGTAAAATCTTAAGAAATCACATTCAATTGAACTGAAAGACGTAAATACTATTAGAATTATAGGAACGGTTTTATATGATTAGAATTGCATTACATTACATTCATGATGAGCATACATTATATACTAGTATTGGGAGAGCTAATCTAATCCTAATGTGCTATAGAGCAGCCGTCATATGTACAAGCTAGCAAATAATTGAAATATACAATGACTATAATTGAAAGATATGTAAAAGATAATATACTGAAGAATATTATGATTAATATTCTTTACAAATACGAGTAACTAAGTAACAGAATTAGCCATTTAGCAATTTAGCATTATGAATTATTGCAAACATAATCGCAGCAGTACATTTATGAGTAGCTGAACTTATTTTTTAAGTCATGGATA
The DNA here is from genome assembly GCA_018983105.1 of Silene uniflora. Lineage (NCBI taxonomy): Eukaryota > Viridiplantae > Streptophyta > Magnoliopsida > Caryophyllales > Caryophyllaceae > Silene > Silene uniflora. The sequence goes on along the minus strand of JAGPOY010002315.1, from coordinate 866 downwards.
GCACCCCTTATTATCTGCTAACTAGTTTTGAAACCCGTGAAAAAATCACGGATCTTGTATAAGTTTCCCACTTTTGGCCCGTGAGAATCACGAGATCGTTAGTAACTTTTTTTTTTAAATTATTTAACTTGTGAATAACTTATGTAGGTATTCCTTCTCTCTCAATCATATAATTTGTTTAATTTTAATTAAATAAAACTCACCAAAAAAAAGGCGGTGAATAAATAAACACAACAGAGGGAGCGATATTTTAAAACATAGTTAGTAGACTCCAAATTTTCGATTCATGATGGTTGGGAAAACAAAATGAGAAGAGTTTGGTTGTCTTAAGGCAAGTACACATTCCGTTACATTGAACTTTCAGGTACTTGTGATCTTATGGACATTCTTGACACCATAAAAATATAGAACATGAAATTTGTGCTCCATTGCCGTCCCTTGTTTACAAATGATTTTGAATATGAATTCAAGTTCCTACCAATAAAAAAATATTAAAAGAAGTCACCCTTCCATATATATATGTACAAATTACATTGAAATTTATTTTATAATAAGTATGCGGTTAAAACCTCCCAACTTCGAAATATACACCGCGATTACTTTTTATTTCTCTATGAAAATATAAGCTTCTTATTACTTCACTTATATTAGGTAAACCTACATATATAATTTAAATTAATACTCCCATCGAAATCCTAAAACCCGTATAATATGGATAATTACGCTAGTCTCATAAAAATATTTCTTATCCAACTTGGGTATTCAAAATGACTACGCCAAGTTCAAAGCACACCCATATTAGGATGGCATTAACATATACATACCTTCTACAATAACATCATTAATTAAGTTATCAATTTAATAAT
>JAGPOY010002314.1:0-15054 GCA_018983105.1 Silene uniflora | reverse complement strand
GGGACATCAGGGGCTAAGTCACCTGCCACCAACGTCACTAAGAACAACCGGTCAAATGGAAAGAAGAAGAATAGGGGCCACAAAGGCGGGAAGGGCTCTAACAAGCAATCTGTTGCTGCTCCTTCACCTGGTTCTGCCTCTGCTTCGTCGTCTCCTGGTCCGACCTGGCCTCCTTCATACGGTCAATGGGGGTGGCCACCCTCACCTTTGGGGTATCCACAGTGCCCTTACCCATCGAGTCCATGGTTTAGACCCGGTGTCGCTCGTCCCCAGCAAGGCATTCTTGGACCACGGCCTGCTCAAGCCCATGTAGCCTCTGCTCCAAGTCACACTGATATTGAAGCAGCTATGCTCACTCTTGGTTTAACCCTACCGGACCCGTCTTGGTTCATGGACACGGGCGCGACTTCTCATATGACAGCCAACTCAGGTACTCTCTCGTCTTTTGTTAATTCGAGCGCTCATAATGGTATTATAGTCGGAAATGGTCATTCAATCCCAGTTCATGGTTACGGTAATGCTACACTACCCACACCTCATCCACCTTTAGTCCTTAAAAATGTTTTACACGCACCCAAATTAGTCAAAAACTTGATCTCAGTTAGAAAATTTACCACAGACAATTCGGTTAGTGTTGAATTTGACCCTTTTGGTTTTTGTGTGAAGGACTTACGGACGGGGACACATCTGATGAGGTGTAATAGTCGCGGCAATCTGTATCCCATTTCCACTCCATCCACCATCGAGTCCAGTACCACTTCGGTGTTGTCTGCCATTGCTCCGTCTCTCTGGCATGATCGTTTGGGTCACCCAGGAGAGCCGGTTTTTAATTCTCTTAAGCGCAATAATTTAATTGAATGTAATTTGAATTCAAAAACTTCATTTTGTCATTCTTGTCCTCTTGGAAAACAAGTTCGGTTATCGTTTCCTAGTTCTATTTCGCGTACTTCTTTGCCTTTTGATATTTTGCATTGCGATCTTTGGACTTCTCCGGTTCTTAGTTCCTCGGGTCATAACTATTACTTGATTGTCTTGGATGATTTCAGTAATTTCTTGTGGACTTTTCCAATAGCTAATAAATCTAATGTTTATCCCACATTGGTTAAATTACATGCATATATCCAAACTCAATTTGAGCGCAAAATAAAATCGCTTCAGTGTGATAATGGAACGGAGTTTGTAAATGGACCTTTTCGAAAATTTTGTGAGGATCACGGTTTGGTTTTTTGCCTCTCCTGTCCATACACATCAGCCCAAAATGGTAAGGCCGAGCGCAAACTTCGATCCCTCAACAACATTGTTCGCACACTTTTGCTTCATGCATCTATCCCTGCGAAATATTGGCACCACGCGTTAGAAATGGCTACCTACTTATCGAACATTATTCCCAGTAAGGTTATTGCTTTCCGCACCCCTCTTTCTGTTTTATTTCAGAGGACTCCGACTTACTCTCATCTTCGAGTGTTTGGGTGTCTATGCTTTCCTCTGGTTCCCTCTACCACAATCCACAAACTACAACCACGTTCTAGTCCCTGTGTCTTTCTTGGCTATCCGCCAAATCATAGAGGATATAAGTGTTTTGACATATCGGCTAACAAGATAATTATTAGTCGCCATGTTTTTTTTAATGAGTCTAGCTTTCCTTTTTCAAAGGTTCGCTGCCCCGACTCCCACACTTATAAATTCTTGGATGATGGGTTCTCTCCGTATGTTCTTCAACACTTAGCACATACCAAGCCCAATCCCCCACACCTGGTTCCTCTGCCCAGCTACGTTTCAGTAGTGCTGCCCCTGTACCCAACCGTGTTTGGCCTGCTGACCTGGCTGTTTACCAGCGTCGCCATTCAACGCCTAGTGCCACCATCCCGTCAGCCACCCACGATATTCAGTCACCTGTCCCAATTTCCAAACCCACGACTCGTAGTGACAACGGTATTTACAAGCCTAATCCTCAATACCTAAAACCTCCTACGACTCATAGCACTACAAGGTGAAAGCCAATTAGCTACCGATATTTCAGTAGCAAACCACTTGATTTCGGTAGCTAATTACAATAGAGACGGAATTTGAGATGGAATATCGTCCGTAGCTAAAAGCCTTGTCGCTAAATTTGCTACGGAATTAGCTACTAATTTTAGCTACCAAATGTGAAGTAGCTACTTTTGCGACAGTAATAGAGACCAAAGTTGAGGTAGCTACATTAGAGACCAACAATTGTATAGTATCTAAACTAGGGACGGACTTAGAGACCAACTTTAGCTGTTTCTAAATTAGCGACCAACGTGTTAGTATCTAAATAGGCTATGACAAAATAAGGGTGGGCCCTATATGCCACGACACCCTAGCTAGGCCCACCACACTCGACGTGCGTCATGGCACGTTGGACCGCCGCTCGCCGAACATGCATGTATGTCCCTGCACCACCTCTCGTAGAGAGAATAGTAATTTTTGCTGTTGAGAGGAATCGAACCCATGACCTCCAACTCTGTAACTGACATCCCAACCATTGAGGCAGAGGAAGATTAATGACTATTTGGGTAATGAATATCTACTTAAAGTCATTGTACGTATTTGTGTTATAAGGTACATTTTTTGTAATGATAGTTAATATTAATATAAATAGATTATAATAATAATTTAAAAGTTTATTTCACATTGCCATAAATTTTATATAAAATATAATACATGATAATAAAAATTAGCTTTAGCTACCAAAGTATTTCTGTAGCTGAAAACTTAAATTAGATACGAAATTTGCTACTCACTTTGTTTTGTCTCTATACCTTTAGCTACCAACGTATTTCGGTAGCTAAAAAATTAAATTAGATACTAAATTTACTACTCACTTTGTTTTGTCTCTATAATAACTACGTGTTTAGCTACTGACAAATTTCCGTATTTAAAAACTTAAATTAGATACTAAATTCGCTACCTACTTTATTTAGTCTCTACAATAGAGACATAAGTAGCTACCATTTTAGTTTGGTTTCTAAAGTAGACACTAATATATTTTCCGTCTCAACATTAGTCGCCAAATTATATATTTAGCAACTAACGTTTGGTCAGTTGCTAAATTAGTTGCTAATTCATCATTCACTTGTAGTGTAGCCTCATTCACACCGTTGCTATGTCACCCTTGCCTCGCAACCCTGTGTCAGCCTTACGTGATCATAATTGGAAAATGGCCATGGATGATGAATACACCGCTTTAATTAACAATCAGACGTGAGAGTTAGTTCCTCGCCCTCAAAATGTTAATGTCATAAGGTCTATGTGGATATTTCGTCATAAATTTAATGCTGACGGTTCGTTTGAAAGGTATAAAGCTCGTCTTGTAGGTGACCGGAAAACTCAGCAGGTTGGCATTGATTGTGGGGAGACTTTCAGTCCAGTGGTTAAACCGGCCACAATTCGAACTGTTTTGTGTCTTGCTCTCTCCAAGAAATGGGTTATTAGCAGCTCGATGTTAAGAATGCGTTTCTTCACGGGGCTCTAAATGAAACAGTTTACATGCACCAGCCGCTTGGCTATCGCGATAAAAGGTACCCTGATCATGTTTGCTTACTTCGAAAATCGTTGTACGGTCTCAAACAAGCACCCCGTGCTTGGTACAAATGCTTTGCAGATTATGTTGCTTCCATTGGCTTTCGTCATAGCAAGGTCGACCATTCTCTGTTTGTCTTTCAGCACGGTAATAATATGGCTTATTTATTACTTTATGTTGATGACATTATTTTGACATGTTCGTCTGCTGCATTGCGCACCACTCTTATGGGGCGTCTTCATTCTGAGTTTGCTATGAAGGATTTGGAGTCTCTTCATTATTTTTTGGGTATCTCAGTTACTCATCATTCCCATGGTATGCTCTTGTCTCAATCCAAGTATGCTGAGGAAATTATTGAACGCGCTGGGATGTCGTCTTGTAAGCCATGTGCTACACCCGTGGATACTAAGTCAAAACTTAGTGCTTTATCGTCCACTCCGTGTTCAGACCCGTCTTTATACCGGAGTCTAGCTGGTGCTTTGCAATATCTCACCTTCACACGGCCGGATATCTCTTATGCCGTGCAACAGGTTTGCTTATTTATGCACAATCCGATGGACTGTCACATGCATGCCCTTAAGCGCATCATTCGCTATGTTCGTGGCACTCATGCTCGTGGGTTATGGCTCCGTCCTTCGTCCCTCACTTCTCTCACGGCCTACACAGATGCCGATTGGGGTGGGTGTCCTGATATAAGGCGGTCCACTTCTGGTTATTGTGTTTTCTTAGGTGACAATTTGGTCTCCTGGGCGTCCAAACGCCAGCCTACCTTATCTCGATCTAATGCTGAGGCCGAGTATCGAGGCGTCGCCAACGTGGTCTCCGAATCATGCTGGCTACGTAACCTTCTTGTTGATTTACAAGTTCCTATTTCTAAGGCCACTCTCGTCTATTGTGATAACGTGAGTGCAGTCTATCTCTCGGTCAATCCCGTGCAACATTAGCGGACGAAACATATTGAAATGGACATTCACTTTGTCCGAGAGAAGGTCGAACGAGGTGAAGTCCGCGTTCGTCATATTCCCTCCCGTTATCAAATTGCGGATGTCTTCACGAAGAGCCTGCCTTTGGTTCTTTTTGATGATTTTCGAGACAGTCTCAATGTTCGTGACCCTCCCGTTTCGACTATGGGGGTGTGATAGAATATATGTAATTATTCTAGGAATTAGTTTGTTATTTGTTACCTATATTAGTGTATATTGTTTCCTAAGTTTGTAGCCTAGAATATCGTCTCGTAATCTTTGTAGTCTTGTATTTATACTGACTAATTATCAATGAGAAGATCAAGCATTATCTTCCTTTACTAAGTATAAGAGTGTTACGGAGTATTTGGTTTTGGAATGACCAGTAAGTTCCATGCAATTCTAGTATTGTGAAATACCAGTCCGAGAAATTCTCGTTACAAATTTCATCGTTAGGCATCCATATACATCCTCTTTGCCCCTCTGTATGCTGCACCTTCTGGGGCACCAGGGTGATTAGTGATGTAGATGTCGGTCATGCTTATTGTTGCTTGCTTTTTCTGCAATGTAAATGTATCGGAATGCTGGTCATTACGAGTATTTTTTTACGGAATTGAGAAGTTCCTGAACAGTCAGGTAGCTCCATCAAGTCTGGTAGAATAGACCCATCCAGGATAGTCTGGCAGCCAAGGTCAGGTATTTCGACGAGAACTTCATTTAACAACTCTAAATGTTGTCAAAGCCCGTGAAGGGAGTGCTTATCAAATCAGTCAATCTAAGGGTCCCAACTTACAAGATGAATCTATTCCTTTTGCCGGAAGGAATAATAGGGATTATCCACTGGATGATTGCTCGTTTTTGGTGGGGGTTTTCAGAATCCCAAAGGAAAATGCATTGCTTGTGTTGAAATAAACTTTGCAAACCGAAAGCTATATGTTGATCCTCGGTTTCTGTAATAGGCTTCAATGTTATAAAATTCAGATTTTAATGATTGGAATCGCATGAAGCTTAGATACTGTAATGGAGCATCCTTTGCTATATAGATTCCAGGTTCGACAATGGGGTAAAAATCTATAAACTTTAGTTCAGTTATCAGTTTCTATAGTTGGCAACATTTACAAGGAACAGACCTCGTTGCTGTAATTCTGAGGTCAAAAAATTTGTCAAGCAGTTAAAGGCTTATAGCTAATCTTCTTCCGAACGGTTTAATTTAGCTCCTGCAGACAAGGCGTTCTTCAGCTATTAGCTGTTTACCCCATACTGGAGTTACTGTCACTGAAATGTAATGTAACTAAATGTTTCCAGTGTTTTAGTTACTGTCACTGAAATGTAATGAAATTAAATTTTTTACCCCATACTAGAGTTTCCACTGCATTTTAAGGATCCCTTTTCTGGGAGTGGTAGTTTAGTAAAGCGTCGCATATTTTAGAAGAGATTGAAGCTGTAAATAATATTCTGTTATTTTGCGCTTGGCATCAGATTACACTATTTGTACATGTACATTAAACTAATCAACCTAACTCGACATCTTTACAGAGCTAATATTAGCATTACATTTGCAGATTATCGGTTAGAAATGCTTAAAGCTATATACCCTTTCTATAAGAAATCAATTACAGGAGGAATGTTTATAAACTCATGCTTTGCACATTGCCAAAGCGAGTCACAGGACAATTGGTTCACAGTAGACTCGCCCAAAGTGCATAACCAGGTATTTAAATTTACTCCCTTTGTGTTTACTGAATGGTGAACCTCAGTAACTATTACAGAGGAAGTATCGTTGAAAACGTAGAAGGTTTTTTCCCGGGTGACTCCTAATGAAAATTGTATATAAAATATAATGAATGACTCACCAAAATTGTATTGTGAAATAACAGTCAGTCAATTGAGTCATCTGAAAACGACCTCTTTCTATCCTCGGCACATTTGTAATGTAAGATTACGTACATACACTTCTTCACAACCCTGCCCTAAGCAAGAGCCTATAAAACTTGATGCTGATGCTGTTGTAGAAATATGTCGATCATGATGCTTCAGTGGACTGGCAGTACAATTAAATTAGTGTATTGATGAATGCTCATCTTGCAGGCTATTGCAGAAGCTGTAGAAAACTGGTATTGTTAACGAAACAGAACAAAGTTGATCGGTCGTCCATATCCTTGCGACACATACCTGTCATAACCTTAATAAGCATGGAATAACATCAGCAGCTATAGATAATGTATTGTTCAAGTCTTAGATATCAGCATTCCACATCTCTTTCCATATTTTTCTGCTTTGTTGACATTGAAGAATAAAATATTGCAGTACCCAATCTTACGGAGAACGGGTTTTGAAAAAAATGGTACGAAACATAATAAAGAGCAACAAGAAACACCTAAGGAGAACATGGATAGTCCGTCATTCTTGTACAACAGTTCCTCTTCTACCATCCGCTCAGCTACACTTTTTGGTAGATGATCCAGAAGAACTCAACTGACCAAGAACCTTAATTATAATGGCAGAACGGTTTAAAGCTAGACGAGTAACTAAGGGCTACAAACGAGTATATGGTAGGGGTCCTAAGCTAGCTCTTTTTTATAATTATATGTATACATTTTCACGAGTTGCCAAATTAGTTTCGTGCCTCATTCCACTTTATAGCTTCTGCTTATATTCTTCTCCTGGCCCAACAGGATGCGCACGAATCATTTAGACAGTGTCATCTTCCATGTGACCTCTTGGAATCTATTATCCGTTCTGGCTCCTTCCGTGCGTTTACCCGTTTACCCCTATCATACTACTTGAATTATTGAAGTCAGTATTTGGAGTTTCGAGAGACTGCCTGATTGCCTGTTGGTATAGATGACTCGGGGGAAGCCTTTATTTGTTTTCTGAAACAAGTTTTTTATTTTTTTAGGCTCTGTATTGTTAAATCCTCAATTTTTACTTGTAGACATTGGCAACTAATACGGAGTATTTTAATATTGATTGATTAATTCTTTGATAAAATCCGTGTGGAACAATGTCGTATAAGGTGATTTGACCTCGACTTGCTTTGAAGTATTTTTGTGATGAATTTTTGGCAAGTAAACGGTTATATTCGTGTCTCTTTTAGGATGACACTATCTGTTTTACGAAAGTTTCATGGAAACATGATTGCACAAATTGAAAACTTGGCATAGAGCTCAACAGTAGTTCCAACAACGAATCCAAAGTTGAAATCCACACAACACTCAACTTGACCATCATATCACGACCCAACCGTGGGATTAGTGTCACAAAAACTTAATAAACGTACCATAGTTAGTGATTATTTAACTTACAATCTACCTTCCAGAAAAGAAAAAAAACTTCAACATTCGTATCCAAATCTTTTGAATCGAAATCCAACATCTTCCAATTCCTCTCTCACACATAACGATGAATACAATAATCCCGTATCATACGATTAACTTCATTCTTTTTCTTTTCTCTTTAAAGTTTGTGGCAAAAAGTAATAGCCGAAGAATACCATGAGCACTCAGCTGGTAAGGGGTTATTCTACTAGTTTAACTAAATGTCTCGTGTTCTGAGAATGCAGCAGTGTTAAAACTCACGAGGGGGGGCTTTACTACCCATTGGTTCTACCCGGCACAAATCCGGATTAAACGGATGGTCTACACAAAAAAAAATTAAAAATCGACGGAAAAACAAGTAAAAGAAATATATAGTGTATAATGCGAAACGGATGTACACATACCAAAATTTAAAAAGCAAATTACCGCTCGCCTCAAAATCTATTTATATTCATTTCTATTTCTCTTCCTCTTTCTCCTCCTTCACATTCATAATTTCATATAATTTGTGTAATACCATTGATCTTCAGCTAATAATCTCTTCGTTCACACAATCACACTCGTCAATTTCGCTCACAATTCTATCTTGTGATGATCTCCCTAACTCCTTTTAATTCTTTAAATTTCAGTTTAATTTCGTCATATGTTCGCGAGTTTTCGGATTCGTCAATTACCTTAAAATACGGCTGATTCAGATACATCTAGTTCGTCATTTGTTAATTTTGTTAATTGTTTCATTTGATTAGTCATTTGTTCGGATGATTTGATTTGTAGAAGTTTCTTGCTTTCTTTCGGCTATAATAATCATGCACCGGACCTTTGATAGAAGTTTCTTGCTTTCTTTCGGCTACATTATAACTTGCCTACCCTTGTCAAGCTAGTAGCTACATTTTTGGTGTTGGGAAGCTCGAATTGGGATGGTCTAATAAGTATATATCATTGTGAATGTGAATGAAAGTTGGAAAAAAGCAAAGAGAAAAGATGAGCAAAAGAAAGAAAAATGTTGTTGCTCGGAAAAAAAGAAAAAAGAGAAAAAAAAATTATGAAAAAGCAAAGGAAAGAAAAGAAAAATGTCAAAAGAAAAGATGTTGCTTAAGAAAAGTAGAAGAAGAAAAAAAATTCTCATGTTGTCATTTTTCACATTTTGGAGAAATCTCTTATGGTTTGTAATGGATAGAAGTATTTGTCTTCTAATTTGGGTGTTTGGGTTGGAAATGGTTTATCTAGATGGTCTTTGTTGCTAGCTTGACATTACCTCTGCAATTCCATAATTATTTGTTCCCCTTTATCACTCATCACAAAATAGCCTTCTACTACCCCTTGGCTTCAATATTTGCTTTGCATTTTTGATTGTTGGCTTATAATTTGATTGTTTACTATATTAGATTGCGGGCACATTTTCATGAGTCGAGGTTAGTTGAGTGATTTATCACAAAAATTGACCTTAAACACATTTTGAGTTATGAGTGAATCGTGAGAATCCGAAAGTCACATGATCATGCAAAAGCCGAAAAGTCTATTTGAAGTTGTCCATGCTACGCCGTCGTATAAATCTCAACCATGTTTTGTTTTTCCTTATGCCCTTGTTGATTAGGGACGAGAGTCATTGCTTGATAGTTTCATGGGATTTACATGATGGGATGGTTTGCTTGAGGACAAGCAAGAGTTTAGCTTGGGGGAGTTTGATCGGTCCATATTTTATAGAGTTTTCTCCCACATTTAGCTCATGTTTTAGTTGATATTTTCACTTGTATTGAGTGATTTATTGAGCTAATGCTTCCTTTTAGTTGTTTTGCTTGCATTTGCTAATTTTGTAGGAATCTAAGCATTTAGAGGCTTTTTCCACCATTTTGAGCAAGCAAATGGACTATGGCATGACAAGATCACATTGAGTCGGTCCATTATACATTTCACTAATCATTTTAGTGGAAATGTAAACAAATGAGGGAGTTGAGCAAAGATCACATAAAGAGGAATTGAAGAAGAGGCCTTGAATGATACTATTTGATGCACTTGGGAGGTCAAAGAGTGCATTCACGAGCAATCAATCGAGCATTAAGAGCACGGCTTCGGATTCCTTAGCTTTGGCATTAACTCGAGACTTGAAGACAAAGAGCCTGGACACTGCCAAACCCGATCGGGTTCACCTTGTCCCGATCGGGACGAGCTTAATCTAGGTGTAATTGCTTCTTACGTTACACCTCCTATTCACTATAAATAGGAGGGGTTGTATGACACGGCTGTCGTAACCCTATCAAAAATAAAACCAACTGGTCTCAACTATAATGTAGTAGAGGTAGTCGGGATCGTATCCACAGAGAGATGGGTAATTTATAATCTACTAAGTCTGTCTTAAAGTAACCGAATTTTTTAGGGTTTGTTGGTTTGTTGTCTAAAAACTAAGAGATTAAGGGAGTAAGGTAAATGAAAGGAAAACAGAGGGGAAAAGGCACTAGGATTGTCGGTTCACCATGGCTTCTAGGTCCGAACTAAACGCAGTGAAGTGCCCTAGATTCAGTCTATGGGTAATGAAAAGGTCCTTTCGGTCCGCTATTCGCCCTGGGGTATTACTAACTTAGCTTTCACCCTGATTAGTGATAACCTAATACTTCGTTGCAGAACTACCCCTATCCCAATCTTTCGATCCAGGTCAAGAGGGTTTCGAGACAGTTAATCGGATGCGTCGACTCAAGCAATTAACAGGTTTTAGATGCAACAGAAACATACAAACCGAATTATGGGTACTAAATTGTGTCGTTCTTCCCTGTGCCATGGCTACCCTAAATCCTAGCGATAAGATTAGCTACGCATAACGAAAGAAGAAACAACAATAGAAATTGTAGAAGTAAAAAGCAGCATGATTGATGAATAATAATAATAAAGAACAATAATACCGATTACCAAAGTCGCAGAACAGAATTGTCAAGTTCTAGAGAAGAGAGAAGTGTAAAAGAGAGATTCCCAGACTGATCCCAGTTCCAGGATCTAATAAAGTCGTCCTTCTCTAATACCCTAATTTGTCTATTTAAACAAAATAGAGTATCTTAATATTCCGTAATTGCGCGGCCCATTAGTGTAAAACCCTCTCGATCGAACGATTCAGTTATTCGATCGAGAGTAAAGCTTCAGAAGGAAGTCAATCGAGGATCATGGCTGTTCGATCTTACTGGTATGTTACATGCTTTCACTCGATCGAGAATAGCACTACTCGATCGAGGTCTTGGGTCATGGAAAGGTGAACGATCAAGGCTCAGCGGTGCTCGATCGTTTGTCTTTTGAGTACTTGTTCCGTCTTTCCATCCCGTTCAGCTATCTTCACGTTTCCAAAGCAGCTGCTTCCCGTTCTAACTCTCAAATGGTTGCGTTTAGGACCATATTGGCTGGTTTCTCGTCATTCCGGTTCATATCTGCAAATTAATACAAAACAAACCAAAGTAGACTATTCGGGGCATAAAGTGATATAAAACCACTTAAAATCACGGAAATACGTGCCAAAAAGAGCTGTAAAAGTCTATATAATATGCACGTATCAAACTTCCCCAAACCAAACCCTTGCTTGTCCTCAAGCAAATGGGATGCAAACAGCTAATGGAACAAATAAGATCGTACCCCTGTCGATAGTCTACTCGAACCAATTTAATGCAATGATCAAGACTTAGCAACAACGTTACGTGCAAACGAGCTATAGAATGTTCGATAAATGACTGAACCGTCAACCTTGCTAGACCTTCGATTTCGGACTCTCACGGGTCGCTCTTCTCTCATCAAAGCAAAGGGTAAGCATAATTTTGTGTAAGAAAGAAGAAGAAAACAGTCGCTCACCTAACTGCAACCAAGTGTTCATGCATTGCTAACTAACATGATAAGAGATTCTAGCTACCGTACACACGTATACCACCGTTCAAGGACTATCACATGCCGAATACTTGCAAAATTTATGGATAAGTGAGGCTAGTTGGTAAGAAGGGGCAAAACAGATTATGGCTTTGTGAAGGTAAGTAGCCGAGCTAGAACCTAATAAAACCATAGATAGACGTATCCCGTTCTTCCAATCATCAAAATGAGCTTCTTGCCCTTACTTCTGGCAAATCAACACAAAATCCGTCAACCATACACCTCGTAATAATAGGATTAAGCATAGGAGGTGTAGGTACAAAGTTCTTTCAGCCGCTTATTATATTTTTTTTCTTTTCTTTTCTTTTTCCAACAAATTTTTTCATTTGTTTTCTTTCTGTGGCTAGCTTAGCAATTCTCTCGATCGAGCTATTCGAATTTACTCAATCGATAAATACAACATCACTCGATCGACCAATGTGTTATCGACCGAGTTTTACACTACAATTTACTCGCTCGAGAAAGACTTCGATCGAGCTATTTCTCATCAAATACCACTCCAATAAATATAAGAAACGGGCCAAAATCCAATATAAACACATTCCGCAAAACCACTAACTAGCTCAGCAAGGGTAGGCTAAATATAGATTGTAGTTTCGGGGCAACTGGCAGATTTGGCTAATGTGGAGTTTATGGGTACAATGAGAAAAGGGTAAATTGCAAGCATTCTCCAAACATGTGATACCGACCACAAACCCATACGTGCAGGCAATAAGAATCAATCATCATATACATGCAAATACAATGAAACATGGGAGTACTACTCACATTCCTATAAGAAACCGGTCATGAATGTCACCAGTTTAAATAAGCTCTAGACCTCAGAAAATATAAGTAGGTTGCCAAAATGTCAGGTCAAGTCTATTCGTTCAGCATCAAATTCAAACAAGGGCTCTTAATGACTATGCCAAGTATAATGATCATGCAGGGCTCGAGTAAAGACTAAGTCAAAGGCTAGAAGATAAGTGTTCCGACTCGACTAAAATGCAGGCAGATAGATAGATGGATGCATAACCCTCCCTAAACCAAATTGTACAATGTCCCCATTGTACATAGTAAAGGAAATAGAAATACAAACTAAGAGTGAGTCGGAAACTTACAAGATAGCGCGCACCAATAACCTCCCCAAACCGAACAAGAAAGTGAGGTCTGCAAGAAGTTGATCGATCGAATCAGTAGGATTCCAGCAGTCGAACGAGAGCAGGACATCTCGAACGAAGAATCCGGGGGCGCGCAAATGCTCGATCGAGAACAGGACATCTCGATCGAAGAGAACTACATCGCATCAGCAAGCGACAAGTCCAGCATACACTAATTAATCACGCAAAATGAAGTTAAAATTATTTGTAGCACACAAAACAGAAATAGAATCACACAAAAACGTTGAAAATAATGTACACGAAATACACTACGGGTTGCCTCCCGTAAAGCGCAGGTTTAAAAGGTCCCGCTCGACCTAGAAGCTCAATCGTCAGGCTCCTCCACCTCGTCGAAGAAGAATACTTCGGCGAGTCCAGCAACAGCAGCAGCTCCATGATAATGCTTCACATGATGCCCATTTACTTTGAATCTATTCCCCGCGGAGTCTTCGACTTCGATCGAACCAAATTGAGTGACACCAGTCACCGTATAAGGTCCACTCCACCTGGATTTCAGCTTACCAGGAAATAAGCGCAAACGAGCATTGAAAACTAACACTCGCTGCCCCATCTCGAACTCACGTGGTACAATTCTTTTGTCGTGCCAACGCTTAGTTTTTTCCTTATAGATACGCGAACTATCATAAGCGTTCAGACGAAACTCTTCAAGCTCGTTTAGCTGCAATAAACGTTTCTCACCACACATGTCAGCATCATAATTAAGCTGGCGGATTGCCCACCAAGCTTTATGTTCAAGTTCAACGGGTAAATGACACGACTTACCATACACTAATCGATACGGTGAAGCACCGATAGGTGTTTTAAAAGCGGTCCGATATGCCCATAACGTGTCATCTAATTTAATACTCCAGTCCGTCCGTGACCGATTTACTACCTTAGCCAAAATCCCTTTTAGTTCCCTATTAGAGACCTCGACTTGACCACTAGTTTGGGGGTGATATGCCAAACCCCTACGATGTCGGACACCGTATTTTGACAATAATGCAGTTAACTGTTGTTCCCGAAAATGCATACCCCTATCGCTAATGACGACCCTAGGGACACCAAAACGAGGGAAAATAGACTTATGAAACAGCTTTATCACAGTCCGGGCGTCACAAGTCGGAGTGGCGATTGCTTCCACCCACTTAGACACATAATCCACAGCAACTAGAATGTACCTGTTACCTCGACTTGACGGGAAAGGTCCTTGGTAATCAATGCCCCAGACATCGAAAATCTCTACCTCTAGGATGTCATTCTGAGGCATCTCGTGTCTCTTTGAAATGTTTCCCGTCCGCTGACAAGCATCACAACTAGCAACAAACGATTTACAGTCGGTAAAAAGATTAGGCCAATAAAAACCTGACTGCAATACCTTAGCCACGGTGCGAGATGCACCGTGGTGTCCTCCATAGGGAGCCGAATGGCACCCGTCCATAATGGCCGCAGTTTCCCATTGTGGAATACATCGCCTGTAGATCCCATCCGCGCATTCTTTGAAAAGATAAGGGTCATCCCAAAAATATTGTCGTGCATCGTGGTAGAATCTCTTCCGCTGCTGATAAGAGAGTCCTGGCGGAAGTTTCCGACTGACAGCAAAATTGGCGTAATCTGCAAACCAAGGCTCAACACCATCCTTAGAGTTTACAGATGTTACAGAAAAAACAGCAACAGAATATAACGAGTCATCAGCAAAAGAATCGTTAATGGGAAGAGAATCCTCCCCCTCCTGCCGCGTTAGACGCGACAAATGGTCCGCCACTACGTTTTCTGCGCCCTTTTTATCCTTTATTTCCAAGTCAAATTCCTGTAAGAGGAGTATCCATCTCAACAATCTGGGTTTGACCTCCTTCTTACTTAGAAGGTGCTTTAATGCTGCATGATCTGTAAAAATAGCGACCTTAGAACCCAATAAATAAGATCTAAATTTATCTAATGCGTAAACTACAGCTAGAAGCTCCTTCTCCGTGGTAGCATATTTGACTTGAGCCTCATCCAGAGTTCGGCTCGCATAATAAATCGCACTTAACGCCTTGTCTTTCCGTTGGCCCAGCACGGCTCCCAATGCATAATCACTGGCATCGCACATAATCTCGAAAGGTAGCTTCCAGTCCGGCGGCTGGATAATTGGCGCGGAGACTAGTGCCTGCTTCAAAGTGTTAAAAGCAGAAAGACAATCGTTAGTAAAATTAAAT
>JAGPOY010002313.1:0-15055 GCA_018983105.1 Silene uniflora | reverse complement strand
AGGTCGAACGTCCAATATTATTTCATGGTATGTATAAATTTGCAGTGCATTAAAACGGTTTGGCCATGACTAGTATTAGCTCTGAGTTTATTCCTTTCCATTAAGTCCTTAGTTGCATGGTTTGCTTGAGGGCAAGCAAAGGTTTGGTTTGGGGAATTTTGATACGTGCATTTTATATAGACTTTTACAGTCCCTTTTGGCACGTATTTTTGTACTTATAAGTGGTTTTATATCGCTTTATGCCCCGAATAGACTACTTTGCGTTTGTATTGCTATCTTGCAGGTATGAGCGGGAAAGTAGCCAAAACCAAGCGTTTCTGGCCTAAAAGATGCATTTCAAGAGATGGACACACAAAAGAGGATACCCAAGCTATGGAACCCGTCGTCGACCAAATGAAGACCTTAGTCGACGAGGACCAAGTAGACTGGACGAGCGGAAAAGCCTCGATCGAGCTGTCCTGTGCTCGATTGAGAGGACTCGAGAAGAAGGAGGTCTCGATCGAACTGTCTTGTGTTCGATCGAGGAAGCTGCAAGGAGAAGGCCTCGAACGAGAAGCCTCACTCTTCGTTCGAGCAGACTGCTGGAGATAAATGCCTCGATTGAGAACCTTAAGTGCTCGATCGAGAGATTATTAGGGTTAGCTACGTTAGGAAAATCCGTATTGTAATAAAAGACGTACATGCTTTACTATAAAAGTATGTCAAGTCTTCAGATTTAAGAGACACGGATCAGACGTAAACCTTTTTACCCTAATTCTTATTAATCTTTTACCGTTCTTCTTTCCTTTCCCTTTCTTGTCTCTTACGTTTTACATTCGACGCTGGAATCCTACGTTCTTCACGCCGGATTGCACGAGATTGTATTCCTCTTTCCTTTAACTTCTTATTCCTTTATCATTATGTTTAGCATGTTTTCATTAATCGTTTTCGTTATTAGATTTAGTATGCGTAGCTAATTTTCTAAGTATGCGAGGATGAGGAAGACCGTATGATGCATGCTAGGGTATAACATGTTAGCTCAGTTTTAGGCAGGAATTATAATTAAATAAACCAATTGTTGTTTCGGTTGATTGAGTGCACGCAGGAGACCGTACGTGTAGTTAACCCCGACCTAGATCGAAAGATTGGAAGGGTAAGACTTGTTTAATTGTAATAAGTTAAATCTTATGAGGATGAAAGTTAAGTAAGATTGACCTTAGGACGACTTTAGATCGAAAGATATAGTCGGGTTTAAGGACCGAAAGGTGACGACCCAGTCCTTCCTACCAACAAACTGACTGACCTAATATACCCTAGACTGTTGATACACGGTTGACCGAATTCCTTCGCATGCTCCCTTCTCTTCTGATTAATCTAGTTTATTTCTCTCTTAAATCTTTAGTTTAGATATACACTTTCAAACCCCCCAATTATTGTGACTTACAGGAAAAATCGCATAAATAGAAATAATCCGCCTCTCTGTGGGATCGACCCTATTTACCACTAGCTTCTAGTTAGTAGTCTTTAGGTTTTTATCTTTGGTGTTATAACGACTCGACATCAGATGTTTCCCTTGTTGCCTGTACTTTTGTACTTTTACTGCTGCACTTTCGACTTCTACCCTCACAAAGTTCTCTTTTCTGATCTTTGATGTTTAAGCATGTTTATTTAAATAGCTTTTACCATATACTTTGGATGTTATTCAGTTTTTCATGTTATATTTGTCTTTAAATAGCACTGGCCAACAGATGTGCTGGTTTTGAGTTTTAAAATGTTATAAATTTGGATGAACATTAAGAGGCTACTGATTATTACTCCCTCCGTCCCAATCATTTGTTTACTTTTCATTAAAACACCCGTCACAAAGAATATAAAAGGTAAACAATTGATCGAGACGGAGGTAGTAGCTATTAAGATCTTGTGTTATGCATTGTGGTGTTGAAATGTTCCTGACTGATTCGGTGGGTGTAGCGGGTAATGGGCCTGGTATAATTTTCCTATTTTCACCCAACAGGCGGGTACAAGTCGATTATTGCTATCCATGATGGGTGATGGGGGCAGGTATGCTTACGGTTTACCTATGCGACTATCCCCATTCCCCCACCCGGCCTTAATGACATGTGTTAGATAACCCACGGGCAGACTTTTGAAAGGGTAATTTTGTCCTTAGTAGTCAATTTGACTCAAAAGTAAATGTGATATCAGTGATAAATTGGTTACTGTTTGAAGTTTCGAGCGTCTTCTCAGAAAGAAAATATAAGTTAATCTAAATGAAGGGAGAAAGGAAGCACGAGCTTTGGCTCTGTTCTTTTTAATACCGTTCCATTCTATCACTTGATTTCGGGGTATCTGAGTTGTTTAGTCTTGTATAGCCAATAGTTATTGTGTGGAAACAACAAAAAATCACGATCTCTATATGCTTGTGTGCACTTTTGTATAGTACCTGTTGATTATATACTCCACTATGAAATCGTAGAATGGATTATGCTGCTAGGTAAGTTATATTGTTGACATTGGTCCATTGAACGTCTTCTTGAAAGGAATATGTACTGAATCTAAATGAAGAAAGAAAATTTTAGCTTTTGGCTCTGCTGATCTTTTTAATACCATCCTGTGCTATCAGTTGTTTCGTGGTATCTCTGTTGTTTAATATTATAGTCAATAGGTAGTTATATTGTGCAAACAAATTGCTACTCTTTATGCTTGTGTGATCCTTTGCATAGTACTTGTTGAATACTGATTGTATACTGTTTGATTGTATACTGTTTTATGAAACTGTAGAATGGATTCCGCAACCAAGTATGCTGTCATTAAAATCATGGGCCGCACAGGATCAAGGAAAGTTCTTGGATGACCAAAACCATTTCATCACGAGGAACGTTAAAGGGACGCGTCAGGTAAGGAGACATTCTTACTCTTCTCGAATTTGAGGGAGATGGTGGGTGTATGAATGGCTCAATGATTAAATGCGTAGTTGCGGCAGTGGGTTAATTGTTTAGGTGTTTCTGCGCTCATTTCTCCTTGTTTATAAGCACGTAATGAGCATATCACATCCTTAAGAATTTACTTCCAATGTATTTTGCCTAATGTGCCGACTGTTTTATCAAATTACCGACTTGCTTCCGCTTGGATTTCCACCAAATTGGATAAACGGTTTTTTTTTTCCTATGAATTATCGTGACTACTTATGTGTAACATTTGTGACACTATAATGCAAAACATGCGACATGATTTTGCACTTCTATTACGCATTGAGCAATGTAATTTTGCCCTTGTACTTCTACATGCTCAATCTCGATTCAGTTCCGCCTTGCATTTCACCATATTGGGGGCACCGCGCCCGATAGGGCGCGGTGCAACAACTAGTATATATCAAAAGGCAAAGGATTATTGTTTATTCAGCCGCACAACCAAACACGGCGAGACGATGACTAATATTATAAGGCTTTGCAACTATTAGGTTAGGTTAACCAATAATTATATATATTGGGTGAAGAGGCAAGGTCAAATAAATTAGGAAACTTTAGGGAATGGATCGGAAAACCGAATATAGGAATACAACGGTTTTAAACTCTTTCTTTGTCTTTTTAAAATACTATATTAAAATAAGTCCAAAGACAATAATAAAAATGTGGGATATTACAGTATGTCTAGAGATGAGTCTATAAAGAGTTTTTTTTTTGGGAAAATTAAGTAATTATATTAATATCAAACGTCTTACAATTTCCAGTTCCATAATACATCATATAACTCACTTTAGCAACTTCTCTATCCAAGCTTGAACATTACAGTCAAATATTTTGCCTTGGTAACACAATAATCTAAGACGAATTATGTGTTGCACTTGTTTCAAGACCATGCCAGGAACAGGCAACACCCCTTCAATCCTTGCTTTGTTCCTCACCTGCCATAATTCATACATCAAACAGGCCATACAAGCAGCTATGATTCTCTTCATGCTCAATGATCTTCTACGGTGCTGTAACCACCACTGAATGACATCATGTGTTGGTAGTTGCATCCCCATCCAGCTCCCCACCTTCTGTAAGCATAGATTGCTATACGGACAAGAGAAGAACAGGTGCTCCAAATGCTCCACATCAGCCCCACACAGCCAGCAGCAGTTTTGTGCAATAATGCCCATCATCTGTAACCTATCTTGAGTCAGTAGCTTCTTATGAGCCACCAGCCATATAAAAAATGAATGTTTAGGTAGGATCACACTATTCTTCATCCATGGAAACCATAAAACTTCCTGAACCTCTCCATCCAGCCATTCATACACCATCTTTATAGAGTAGTCCTCCTCCTGACTCCAGTCCACACTGATCAGGAAAGGTTTAATGAGATTCTTTACCCAACAAATCTTCCTCCAAGCCCAACTTGCTCCACTCTTTGGTTCATACTCAATCCATATATTCTGTTTTATATATATTGCATGAACCCACCTGACCCATAAGTGGTCAGCCTTCTTTTCAATCCACCATACATATTTTCCCAAACAAGCTACATTCCAATGTTGCAGGTTTTTGAATCCCAGTCCTCCATGTTTCCTTTGTTTACAAATCTGTTTCCAAGAGACAAGTGCAGGGCTTTCCTTACAATCATTGCCATGCCACAGAAAAGATCTGCAAATGGCATCAATCTTATTCAGCACAGTCTTGGGAAGAATAAAAATCCTTGCCCAATAGTTGTGAAGAGTACTCAGCACAGTTTTAATAAGGATAGTCCTACCAGCATAGGACAATTTTTTTGCTCCCAGTCTAGTTATTCTTTCTGTAATCTTATCAATTAGACACTGGCAGTCCATTACACCCAGCCTCTTTGGTATAATTGTCACTCCTAAATACCTAAAAGGGAGTGTTCCTCTCCTCATTCCTGATGTCTCTTCCAGAAACTTGACAAAAGACTCAGGAACCCCATTACAATAAAATTCAGACTTGCCATTACTCATCCTTAAACCAGAAGCATCAAAAAACTTTTCAAAAGCTCTTAACATTAAAGACACAGAAAAGGAGTCACCTCTGCTAAACAGTAAGAGATCATCTGCAAAGCAGAGGTGATTTAGACCAGTCCTTGCACACAGTGGATGGAATCTATATCCATTTATCTTTTCCAGAACACCCAACACTCTACTCAAATACTCTAAACAAATGGTGAATAAGAGAGAAGACAGGGGGTCTCCCTGCCTGAGCCCTCTCTTCCCCTTAAAGAACCCAAACACCTCACCATTTAGAGAAAGAGAATAGAATGTGGTGGACACACACTCCATGATAAGTTTAATACTCTGAGTAGGAAAACCCAAGGCAACTAACATGTCCTGAAGAAAGCTCCATTCAATGGTGTCATAGGCCTTCTGAAGGTCTATCTTCATCATCACCCTAGGAGAGCACATTTTCCTTTTATACAATTTTATAAGGTCTTGGCATATTAGGATATTGCCTACAATATCTCTTCCCTGAATAAAAGCACTCTAGGAAGGGTCAACAATGTCAGGCACTATCTTGCTTAACCTTCCACACACCACTTTTGCCAAGCATTTGTAAACAGTATTACAACAGGCAACGGGCCTGAACTGCATCACTGTTTCAGGAACATCCACCTTTGGTATCAGAGTAAGAATTGTGTTATTAGCCTCTTTCAATACATTGCCAGTGTCAAAAGCATTCCTCACTGCCTTGAACACATCCTTCCCAACCACTGTCCAAGTATCCTTGAAGAACTGACTGCCAAACCCATCAGGGCCAGGGGATTTAGACCCATCAATGGAGAACATGGCAGCTTTAATCTCCTCATCAGAGACAGGGCCAAGCAAAATCTGCTGATGTGTTTCAGTGATGCAAGGCCCTGCCTTCACCACCCCACCATGAATCTTCTTTACCAGATTAGATGTCCCCAACAATCCCTTATAATATTCCTCAAATGCATTTTGGATTTCTGCTGGGGAGCTACACATTCTCTGATTAACATCTTTTATTTGATACACTCTATTCATCATTCTTCTTCTCTTAATGCTTGAATGAAAGAAAGAGGTATTTGAATCTCCATCTCTCACCCAAGCTTCTTTTGCCTTCTGAGCTAGGAACATGTCCCTAGCTTTAATTAGTTCTGCCAGCTCCTTTGCATATTCTCTTTCAGCATGACTCCATTCAATATTAAGAGGATCTGAGATCATTTTTTCCTTTAATTGTTTCAGAGCAAGTTCAGTAACATATGTGAGGTTCTCTATGTCACTAAAATGCTCTCTGTTCAACTCCTTTAATTTTGGCTTTAAGCCCTTCAACTTCTTGACAATGTTGTACATGGGAGAACCCTCAATCTCAGCATGCCATCCTTCCTGCACAATGCTCTCAAACCCCTCAGCAAATGCCCACATATTAAAGTATTTGAATGCTGGTTTCCTCCTAGCCTTGTCCTGGACAGTGCTAATGACACAAGGACAGTGGTCAAAAAGACCTTCAAGGAGAAAATTAGCCACACTCTCTGGAAAAGTTTGAGCCCACTCCTCATTCACCAATACTCTATCAATTCTACTATAAACCCTTGGACTGTTTTTATGTTTATTGTTCCAAGTGAAATAAGCCCCATTCACCTTTATTTCCTGCAACTGGCAAGCTTCAATAGCCCCCCTCATAGGAGCTAATTCAGCCCTGGTCACCTCTGCACCACCTATTCTTTCTCCAACATTCACTATTCTGTTAAAATCACCACATACAATCCAGGGCCCATTAATGACCCCAGCAAACTGTCTCAAACCTTCCCATAATGACTCCCTCTCCTGCATAGTGTTGAAACCATACACCATTGTCAACCAGAATCTGTTATGAGTCATCCTATCCAACACAGTGGAATGAATATACCGTGTTGATATATGAATAACATCAACATCAAACAACTTAGGATCCCACAAGAGCCAAACTCTACCTCCTTTATGATAGCTATTATTTGTGCATACAGACCAATCCATACACAAATTATTCCTCACCTTATTCCAATTACTACTCTTTATTTTAGTCTCTAACAACCCAAATAGCCTTATTTTATTTTGATGTAAAAACCACCTTATTTCTTTTTGTTTATTTTGGCTATTCAGGCCTCTAACATTCCAAAATCCCATATTATCCATGATCAGATGGAGTTAGAGCAGTGACCAATTTTTTTTGACAATCAGTTCTGGTTTTCTGAATGGACAAAGTGAGTGCATCCACAAAGGAAATCCCCCTAGGAGTAAACACCCTCTTCTCACCATTCTCATGTCTTAGCATCCTAGAGATAAATCTCCTAGGCATGGATTGCTCACCTATTCCAGCAATACTTCCTGGTGAAACAGCAGGTCGAGTTGGTATCACAACTGGGGTAGCTTGAACAGCAGCAGCAGGAGTAACCACCTGCACTACAGGCTCAGACTGTTTCCCCTTATCCTGAACTGTTTTTCCAGGAGGATTAATGACAGGTTTTGCT
Organism: Silene uniflora; assembly: GCA_018983105.1. Lineage (NCBI taxonomy): Eukaryota > Viridiplantae > Streptophyta > Magnoliopsida > Caryophyllales > Caryophyllaceae > Silene > Silene uniflora. The sequence continues at coordinate 7,615 of JAGPOY010002313.1, read as the reverse complement.
CTCCAAACCTTCTTCACTTTAGGGCCATCCCCTTTCCTGCACTGCTCTCCCACATGTCCCATTCCCTTACATTTGCTACATGTAATAGGGAGCCAGTCATAAACCACCCTAATCCTTTGTGTGCATCCCAATTCATCCACAAAAGCAATTTCAGTAGGAAACTCCTGCCCAATTTTGACTTCAACCAAAACTCGAGCATATCCCAGAAACGCCTTGTTCACTGTAGCAGCATCACATCGGACAAAGGTCCCAACTAGCCCACTTATCTTCTTCAAACACCCAATTCCCCAAAATTTTATGTCTAAATCAAATAGTTTCATCCAAATTGGAACAACTGTAACATCATGTTTAATCAATTTCGCATTTGGTGTCCATTCCTTCACTATAACAGGCTTGTTATCAAATAACAGATGCCCATTATTCACAACCTCCCGCTGTTTCTCTTTTGATTTAAATCTTACCAAAAAAATACCATTTGGCAGGAACGAAATTCGATCCACTCCATAACTATTCCACACTCGATTCACAAACCCAGTCAAAACACTACTAGGGGGACGAGCACCTAATACATAACAATACACAGATGAAGACCAGTAATTAATCTCACCTTCCAAATCTTCATTGGACGGCTTGAGAGTTGGTTCCACACTTCCACCTGCTGCTCGTCAGTACGAAGAACATCATCCTCCTCGCTTTCCCCTTCCTCCGCAATCGCATCCAGTTCCCCATCAAATTTCGCCGCGCTGACATCTAATTGCCGTCGAACAGGATTAGATGACGAAGGATGACTACGACTTGTACTAACAACACTCAAATCATCATCTTTTTGTAAGTTTTTCCCAGAATTTTTATTATTATTTTTACTAACTTTCCTCTTCCTAGCCATTGCGTAAAAGAAAAGAAATCAAACTAATTTTTTGGGATTTTTTGGATACTTTCTCTCTCTGTCATAGTAAAATTCATGTCTTTTGTGTTTACTATTATTATGATGTCTATAAAGAGTTTGTCTCCTCCCTTTTTCAGCATTTGAAATGAACTCAAAAGTCTGGGTAGGGACTTTGATCCCGAGGACCTAGTACGGAAGATCCTTTGTAGCCTAACTGATAAATGGCAACCGAAGGTGACAGCAATTGAGGAAGCCAAGGACCTATCCAAGCTACCCCTAAATGAACTAATGGGCTCACTCATGGCTCACGAGCTAACCCTCGTAAAGCGTTCCAGTGAAAGCTCTAAAGGGAAGGGGCTCGCTCTCTATGCTCAATCAAGTGATGAGGAGGATGGAGATGACGAGTTTGCAATGTTCACCAAAAACATTATTGGCATGATAAATGGTCGAAACTCTCAAAGGTTTAAAACAAATGCTAGCAAACGTCGTTTTCCTAAGAAAACGTCAAGTTCCACTGTTGGATGTTTTAAGTGTGGTGACAAAAGTCATCAAATTAAGGAATGTCCAAAGGGGGATGACATAAAATCTAAGGAACGGCGTGATTCTGCAAAGCGAGATTACAAAACCAAGTTCATGACAGCAATCTGGGGCATGTCATATTCAGATGAGGATGATATCCTTGAGGAAGAATTAGATGCCAAGCTGTGTATCTCAGCTAGCTCTGAGAAAGATGTCTCAAAACCTCCAAAGAAAGAAAGTGTGAAGTGTCTTATGGCTCACTCAAATGACTCAGTTTCAGACATTGAGGTAAATACACTCAAAGAGAAGGTTCGATCTTTTTCCAAAGACAAAGTTTGTCTTTTATTAGATTAATTCATTGACAAATGTCGCATTCAAAGTAATAAACTAGAGGTCATGCAAGATGAAATCGAAAGTATTGCTGAAGAAAATGTGAGTCTAAAAGAAAATCTAAATGAAAAAGACAAACCAAGCTCATCCACAAGCTTTGAAAAAGAGATCAAATCTCTTAGAAAACAAAATTTGTTTCTAGCTAAAAAGGTCAAACAGACTCATGATACAGACAATCCAACTGTTGCATATGAGTCTAGTGTTGAAATTGAAAGCCTCACAAAATAAGTGTTCTCTAACCACAGAACGTGACTCTCTGTTGCTTAAGCTCACTACCTGCAAATATGATAACAACCAACTTGAGCAAATTGGCTTGTTGCTAAGTGATGAAGTGAGTCATGCCAAACATGCATTTGACAAAGTTGGAAGGATAAACCTCGAATATCTAGCTATCTAAAATTGAAACCCTAACCAAAGAACTAGATGAGGCAAAATCCCTTCTATCTTAAGTGGGAAGGATGTCAGAAAGTCTAGGAATTTTTGTTGAAACAATCAAAAGAATTTGAAGGCGTGAAAAGAATGCTGGACTTGGTTTCAAGAGCAACAGTAACATTCACTGTTGCATTCGAAACCAGGACCCAAGCAAAACTGATTTTCGCAAAAGAAAGTATGCCGGTCTCTCTGAATACATCATTTGCAACTACTATGGTAAAACTGGACATGAGTTTAATGGATGTGAAAAGAGAATTCTCAACATAGAAAGAAACATCAAAGTAGCTAAATGACAAGGGTAAAGTCGTGTCCCCTAAATCAAAGTAATCCTATAATACTACTAACAAATAGCTAGCGGTAAGTAGGGTATCGTATCCACAGGGAGGCGAAAATTAACTATTTGCTAATACTAAGTTCGTCTTAAAAGTAACAATTTGTCGGGGTTTTGAGTTGATTTCTATAAACTAATTGCAACAAAGTAAATAAGACGAATTCAATAAAATAAAGGAGTCTAGGGATCAAGTTCACTAGGTCAGTTATACGGGGGTGTGATTTAACTAATTAATTGAGCAGTTATGTTGTTTAAGGTCATATGATCGGTTGACTCAAATATGCCCTTTAGATCTAAACTTAACATGCGGTCGCTATAATTAAGTCAGTCTATTCAATTGTCGCAGCCTATACTAGTCTTAATCCTAGTTTGCAAGACTAATTAGTTAACTCTAATCAGTAATTAATTAATTAGATTCAGGACAGCAATTGAACAACAACATAAAGCAATTTAACAATTAATTCATTAAGATAAAACCCCCTTTTAACAACCTAGATCCCCTTTCACCCTAAATTAGAGATTTAGCTACGCATACTAGAAGGAACTACAACAATAATAATAAACGAAAGCATAATTAAAAGCATAAAATATGAATAACAAATATTGAGGAAGAATCGAATAAATACCGTAGTAAAATTAAGGATGAACGAAGTCTAGATCCGGAAAAAAATATAAACTAAGCTAAACTAAGAGTTACTAGGAGTTTTTAGAGTAAATAAGACATCCCTAACAATAGTATACGAATTAGGTATTTATAGTAGCTAATAGACCGAATTTAGGAAAATCGCGGAAACCGTCACAGTGGACCAAACTCGATCGAGTTAAGGAAACTCGATCGAGTTTCACTTTTCCAAATTGCCCAACTCTCGACATTTGAATTTAAGGAATTTGCAATTAGTGACTCGATCGAGTTTACTGTGAACTCGATCGAGTTTATCTCAGCGCGTAATTCCTGCTTTGCGCACTGAACTTCAAACGGCCGCTATTTCTTCGTTACTTGTCCGAATCTAGTGATTTTTGTGGCGTTGGAAAGTTAAGAGGATAAGATTTTACCTCCAATTGGATTCACTTGATTATCATTTGTAAAACTCGAGATATGGCTCTTCAAAGTAAATACTAGTTATATGAAGCCCTTCTTTCGCTTGCCTAGCTTCCTTACTTCTACGCTTCTTCAACTCTCTTCCTTTACTCTTCTAGTTTTCCGTACCATACTCCGTGTGTTCCTCCATGCCAAGTCCGTGGTACTCATTATACTCCTTTGCTCCATAAATACAACATATCTGCATTAAAACACCGAAATGCGGAAGTATCTCATTCTAACATAAATGACATGTAAATATCGTATTTAAGCACGAAAACTGCATCAAAAGCAACTAAGGGGAGGCATATTAATGTATATAAATATGACTCATCACTAAACAAGTGTGGATTAAAAAGGAACCCATTAGAGAGGAAAGTGTCAAAGAAGTGGTCAAGAAAGCTGTTGTCAAGAAGGGACCCAAACAAGTTTGGGTTCCTAAACTAACTGTTTGATTTCTTATAGGCGTTAGTGAGGGGCTGAAGTAATTGGTACTTAGACAGTAGATGCTCTCGTCATATGACGGGAGATAAAAACCAATTCCTCTCACTAGAAGCGTACAATAGTGGCATGGTGACTTTTGACGACAACAAACGAGGTGAAATCATTGCCATTGGAAAATTTGGTAAGAAAGAGTCACTATGTATTGCCAAAGTACTGTTTGTCAAAGGTTTGAAGCACAATCTTCTAAGTATCTCTCAATTATGTGATCGTGGTAACATCGTTGAATTTGATGCTAGTGAATGTAGGATAATTGATAAAACAACTAGACAACTTATTCTTGAAGGAAAACGTGTGAAGGATGTTTACATGACCAACTTAAATTCCTTGTCGGGTCAAACCTTGTCTTGCATGAGTGTTCAAAAGAATGACCCTTGGCTTTGGCATAAACGTCTTGGTCATGTAAGTGCTAAAACACTAAATTCCCTCAAGAAACTTGATCTAATAGATGGCATTCCTAACATCAAATTTGAGTTTAAATCACTATGTGATTATTGTGTTAAGGGTAAACAAGTAAAATGCTCCTTTAAATCCAAAAATATTGTTAGCACTTCAGCTCCACTTGAACTCATTCACATATATTTGTGTGTACCCATGCGTGTTGTTAGCAAGGGTGGAAGTCGCTACATTTGAAGTCATTGTGGATGATTTTACAATTGGCTTCTTTTCTTAAGTTTCAAAGATCAAACTTTCGACGAGTTCCTAATTTGGGTTAAAAAGGTTCAAAATAAATTAGGTTACAAACTTGTATCTTTAAGATCCGACCATGGAACCGAATTTGAGAACTCGTCATTTGAAGCCTATTGTAATGAGTATGGTGTTAGCCACAATTTCTCGGCCGCTAGAACCCCACAACAAAATGGGGTAGTGGAACAAATGAACAGAACTCTTGAAAATATGGCTAGAACTATGCTCATTAGCTCTAGAGTACCAAGGAACTTTTGGGCCGAAGCTGTGAGCACATCTTGTTATATCTACAATCGTGTCATGATTAGAAGAATCATTGAGAAAACTCCTTATGAAATACTTCGAGGAAGGAAACCTAACATCTCTCAGTTAAACTGCTTTGGTAGTAAATGTTTTATCTGCACCACAATGGCAAAGACAACCTAGGCAAATTTGATGCTCGTAGTGACGAAGGAGTTTTTGTCGGTTATTCCAATCATAGTAAGGCCTACAAAGTGTATAAAAAGAGGACTATGAAAATGTAAGAAAGTGTTCATGTAATATTTGACGAATCTAGTCACTTTGTTTCAAATCCACATGTCGATGAAGAAGAAGATGATGAGTATGATGATGATTTCGAAATTGGAATGATCCGACATGACATGGATCAAGTGGTGGAAGAGGGTGAGCAACAGTTGGAGCCTCTGTTGCCTAAAGAAGCTGGCGAAAACTCGGGGGGAACTAACACTCTCCAAACCCAAGATGTAGCTAGCTCATCCAGGGGGAATGAGGAAAGTAGTGAACCAGAAACTACACAAACTGAAACTGGCCCACAAACACCCTGTTGGACCATATAAGATATATGTTAAGTTTTGATAAGTGACAAGTATATATATGATAATGTTGCGTATGCTCGTAATAGTTTGTTATGTTGTCTTATAGTATCTCATGATATTCAAGAAGAGTTATAGCTTTGCTAGCTATAACATTGACTATTCAATTGAAAACTTACAAACATATACGAAGCAAGCGTTGACGATTTGTGAGATATCTTTCAAGCATCTTTCGGAGTAACGATATAGGAAACTTGAGCTATATCATTGAAGAAGTTCTTAAAGCGTCATTGTGACTGTAACAAGTTTCAAGTTGATGATCACTCAAGTGAAGACTCGATCAAGTCTATAAACAAGCTCCAAGATGAAGAGCTTATGATCACGATAGAGACGGCCTACTACTGAAGATCTCCAGGAAGATTAGATAGTATAGGGTGTCCATCAAGTAACAGTACTTAGGGCATTAGCAATAGACAAACCCCAAATGAGGTTTGTCTAATGCCACATCACTCAACATACAAACCACTCTAACAACAAACCTCAATACAACAATAGACAAACCTCTAAAATATAGACAAACCTCAAAAAATTATACTACATGGGTCCACTAACACTCACAACCAAAAACACAAACCTGTATACAATATTGTAACCATTTTCATCGATAAACCTCAAACCCCATTCCCAACAATAGAGAGGTTTGTAAACAAACCTCTAAAAAGTACACAAACCTTTGTTGATAAACCTCTATTGTTGATGCCCTTAGAGAAGCAATATTGGAAAGTTAGAGTTATAGCTATTACGCCTATAACCTTAACTTGACAAGCTTAAAGTTATAGCTTGCCTTGCTATAACTTTGAGTGGAATTTTGATAGCACGGTTTTAATGCTTTAAAATCATTTTTCACGGATAAAATTCTCAAATATATTTTCAGAAAACATTCGTATATATGATAGAGATAAAATGTGGGTCACTTAGATGAATTGCTTACATATCCTTATTGGTTAGTAAAACGGCTTATGAGTCGTCATGCTACATAGGGTGTACAAAGCTATTTGGCCTAATCCATAATTTGGGCCAAGGAGTGGACGGACCTAGGGATGCACGCCACCCATCTAGGGTTTCGTGCCATATGGTTCATTGAACTCTTTGTGCAAGTAAACTATCTTAAATCAATTCTACAATATTTTTACAAGATAATTTATTATCTTAAAATATTAATAGATAGATTTGTTTACTTAACCGAATTATCTTTTGATTAAATTAAGTAAAGAAAAGATATTATTTTATCTTTTTTACCTAATTTATTTATCTTATGGATTAAATTTAATGGGAAGATAAGATTCATTTCTTGTAGACGAATCTACCTCCCCACGGCTAAGACCTAGTGTTTCGACCAAACCCTAGTTGTTCATCTCTACTATAAATACACATGTTGTTCTTCATTTCAAATAACTTTTCGAAATACAAAAATCCTCTGCAAACAATTTGTGCTTTAAATCTTATTCAAGTAAGTTTTGTTTTGCGTTTTAAAATATCTTGCGAAAAGTCGTGCTATAAATTTCCTTATTATTCTCTAAGTTACGTTGCTAGATAATAGTATTAAGCGTTGTCTCTTATACGTTCAATTGTGTGAACACTCAAAGAGCGCCAAAATACTTTCTTAGTAACTTAAGATTGTGAAACCGAATATCTAGCGATATTCAAATTGAGTTACAACTAGAGTTAGTTGTATGAGTGGGTTAGTAATTTTGTAATCCGTAGAGAGGTACTAAAATTATTAATTGAGAATAGTGGACGTAGGCTTTGACTTGTAAGGCCGAACCACTTCAAAATCGTGTGTCTCTCTTTCGTTTGTTTTCGTTCATTTCCTTACGTATTTCATTAGTTAGTTAATTAGTTAAAGTTTAATCGATAAACTTTAAATAATTAATTAAACATCATTAAAATAAAAAACGGGCATTAATTGTCAAATACTC
>JAGPOY010002312.1:3534-18592 GCA_018983105.1 Silene uniflora | reverse complement strand
CAATGTATAGAGAAGGGTTGCACTTTACTCTGGCTGGTGATCCAATGTCAAAAACCTTTGCACTTCTAACGGAAGATAGGCAAGATAATGTCTTTGAATTCGGTCGTCAGGAAGGTGATCCTGGAAAAAGTTGGGGCCATGGTGTTCAAATTGGTAACGCCAATGGATGGCATAAACAATTAGGCGGAGTAAATTCGATATCTCGAGTGGCGTACAACAGGAAGGTGAACACTGTGTACATATTACACTTGGAGGACTCCGGAAATCTTCAAATTAACGTGTTTTGTCCTTCAGAGGATGATAATAACGTGACGAAGAAACGTGAGTTGTCTTTGTTTATGGATCCGAAAGTTATCACAAAGTATGATGAATTATTTAAGGATTCATGGAACCATAATGTCGAGAAATTCCTGGTGGTAATCGAAGAACGTAATCCAAGTCTGTTCTTCGTCATTAGACATTTAGCTAAAGACGATGATGTTCAATGCGAGACTAAAGATATTGAATTGTTTGAGATTGATTTAGAGGGCGACGGGGAGTTGAAACATGTAGAGTCCATAGGTGATAAAGCGCTCTTCTTAGGAAGAAATAGCGAGCCATTTTTCATCTCAACTCGCGAACGTTCAGGGCTCAAGTCGAATTGTGTGTATATTGCTGATGATTTCGGTTACTATGACTTGGAAACAAAATGTCTTACACCATTTCTTTCGTTTGGAGATCTTGCCAAAATTCGTCCTCAAGCTTACTGGGTTGCTCCTCCTTATTTTGCTTGACTTTTTTCGATTTTTCAGGGCATAGAATATATAATCCCTCCAATTCAACTGGTTATTTATGTTTGATTAAAATAAAGACGTCTAGTATTGCCTTTATATTTTTATGGCTAGTTATTGCATCAAGGTTGAATTGGTGTTTTTAATCTTTTATGGCTTCTATTTCTTAATTCTTATGTTCTACAGAGTTTTTATTTGTGACGGTGCCAATGTTTTTGAAAAATAAAACTATGTTGCCAATGTGTGTTTCTAATAGAACAATTCAACCTTTATATTAGTGTCCGAGTTGTTCCGAATTTCTACTAAGATAAAACGGTATCCTCTGAAAAACAGAGATATAACTTAAAGGTGCAGAAGATGTGATTAAGAAGAGGTGCCGCTCCTCACTCCCGATATTTATCCTGTAAGGCCACTGTACAGCCTTGCAATACTTGTACAACCCAGTATTTGTTATTGTTAAATGAGGCGTGGCGTAAAACGCATTGTAAAGCCGTTGTACACCGTATTTACAACGGTCTTACTCTATAATTTGTGTTTTTGACTCAATGTTCTCGCCTTTTTAACTTTTAATCTCGTAATAAGAAGATTGCCGATTTGGAGGGATAAATAGCTCGCCTCCGCTGTAAAAAGAAAACAAAAAACAAAATTTTTAGTTAAAATTTTGAAATTTTTTCAAGCAAGTCTCATGTTCCTATTCCTTTGCCCCCTCTGAAAATGTTCGCTCCTAATGGTAAATCCAGGCTTCGCAAATGTTAGAATATTGAAATTATTTCTCAAGATAAACCAAGCAAACGATACACTCGGAACAATAGAAGAAGACTCGAGCATGATTATTTGAGTGGCATTATATGGTGGACCGCCGTGGAGAACTAGACTCTTCACTGCCCGTCAAAATGGCCATTCTAGACTTGGGTCGATGGGGTGCATAATATCTTTTACTATGAAAAACTGAGAAGCACAAAGTTTGCCTTTTTAGCTAGACAATATATATATATAAAAAACAATTGTAAACAAAAAATTCTCAATACCAGAAATAAACTTAGGACCTTTTACTAAACATCTTTCGGTGTTGATGCTCAATTTTAGAACTTGTTTTCATGACTATATAGATATAGGAATTTGATGCAATTTAAAATTGTCGATCATATTATTTTTCAATTGAGAAAGACGTTGAGGGTAATTCACACATAAAACAGTCAGTCGTAATACATAGGCATGGACACGCTGCTGTCATATCGTGGGTATATGTATTGAGAATATTATGTAAATATATTCTACGGAGTAGTATATTCTAGTTGGCATATATGTTGCATATTATAGAATGTCTAGGCTCGGACATGAGCATGTCTAGGCTCGCAGAGGATTGTCTGGTTGCGAACTAATTTGAAGTTTTAGAGTGATTAGGTTCCGTTGATGATGCAGCGGACATGACTAGCTGGAGTATTGTCTCGTCAAATCCTTGATAAATCAAAGAGCATAGTTATCATTTCTTTGGTTTACTATATGTATGCGTTTTTCTTTAATCTGGGTGTCCTGTCATGCTTCCTCATCGACATATTTGAGTTTTTCGTACCCATTTTGAACTAAGTCCCATAATACCTGTGATAAGAAAATTGATCTCATTGGAATACATCAAAAGTCTGTATTTTTCGTCTTTAAATATTGGTACCCCATTCACCTGTGGTTACTATTGTCATTTCTCATGAGACTCAAATCGTGTCATCGAGAGATCCCCCGTGTCTAGAATAGGTGTTATTGCTGGAAAATTAACCAAAATGACATGAAATTAGATACCTCATCATCAAATTGTTTCAATAAATAATGCCAGAGGTTGATCAGTTCTTCAGATCGCAAAAGCCGTGTCCATAATTATTTTCTACTCCGTATTTGATTAGATACATAACAAGATTAACAAGGCTAATTGAACACCAAATAATTTGAATGATTGTGATCTTTCCAAGGTTGAACTATTGTTTCATTCAAATCGTGATTAAAAAACAACCACCATATCTAATGTACTTGGTAAAAAAAGTGTTACTACTCACAAACTATGCTAAGCAAGAGGCCAAGAGTTAGCTGATGGTATCGACACCTCAAATCCTTCTACGCAGTCTCAACTTAGCAGCAGCACTACTCACTACTCACTGCCTGCGTCTGTTACTTTATTCGACACAACAATTATAAAGACAGAATAGCATCATCGTCATTTTATATATAAAATAAAAAGACGAAAGATTGGAAACTATGAGATAAACATTTACGCAAAATGATTCAAAGGAAGCAAGCGTGAGATATGTGAAGCCCATAATTATTTGAGTGGCATTATATTGGGAATTATTCATCGCCTGTCATATACGTTTTCCACCTCTTAGCACTTTCAATCTGCTCGGGGGTTGGTGGAGGAATCCATAATGACTGAAATCGTGTCATCGAGAGATCCCCTGTGTCTAGAATAGGTGTTGTCGATCCGTCTTTCAAATCAAACACCCTTAAATCATCTGCTATATAAACCGAATCCGGCTTTAACCCACCAGGACCACATTGCTCTACTGGTACGGCAAACGAGTCACTCCCTTGCCCTATAAAAAATGCATGATCATCAAGCTCAGTCGTATAAGTCATCTTCTGCCCGGCCAAATCAAACTTAAACACATCTACAGCACGAGTCTGCGAAACACCTAGCTCCCTATTGTGGTGCCTTACAACAAGGTACAAAACCGGGTCTCCTCGCCCACCCTCGTCTCCAGTCAACACCAAGTATCTATCCTGATGACACCGTGCCCTCAACTCCCTCTCAAAGGTCTCAATCTCATAACTAGAATCGAGAGCTACATTAATCCGAGAAGTGACATTTATACCATCATCAGCAGTTATATCCCATAGTTCAACAACCCATGGACCGTGTTCATTACCATCACACGAAAGCTTATAAACCGTATTAGACTTCTGACAATATACAATAGGTGGATCGTCTTTGTGGAATAGGTTAGGATACCTAGTCCAATAATTATTTAAGCAATCATCGTTTTGAACATAAAAATCATGGTAGTTCTTAAGGGTTGGATCTTTAGGGTGATACCTGGGATAGCAAAGAACTGTTTCAATACCGCCGAATTGATTGGCAAGTTTAATGTAGAATCGGGTCAACGAGTGAAGACCATAATTAGATTCGTCACAGAGGTATTCATCATCAAACTCTTGGCCACCGTAAAGATTGTACTTGTAACCCCCGCCACTGTGGGGATACCCGAAATACATCCTTCGGTTTTCACAGATAAATCCGAGTGACCCGCGACTTGATCCAACGCATAATATGTCACAATTGATACTGTACGCATCATAACTTTCAAGCTTGACAAATCTCTTATCTACTATGTTGTAGAAATTTTCAAAGTCAACAACCGATGAGTCGGTCATATCGATCGGTACTCGTAGCCATGGTGACGGAGTCGGTGGTAATGTCACGAACCGTCTCGTGGTGGTTTTGATGCTATTGCGGCTTAAGAGGGTAATATTCTTTAGTGCTCTTCGCCCAAAAGCAATGGTTGCCATTGTGCGTTTGTCTATATTTTACTACGAGGGTTTTTTTTAAAAGATTTAAAATTTTTCTGTAATTGTATAAATATCTTTTAAAGCTTTGGAAACAAGAAACTCTTTAAACCAAACAAAAAAGGAATTAATAAAGGAAAATTGACCTACACATCTACAAATTTTCCGATTGACCTATTTTCCAGATCTGTGATTATAAAGTGCTCCGTCATCGCTTACCCTAAAACTGTAACGAAAACGAAAAGAAAAGTACGTATCGTCAATTCGTCATGACTCTACGAAACATTCTCAATCGTGTCCATAAATTAAAACCGTATCGGCAATTTTCATCATCAACAATAAATTATACGAAGAAGAACTTGTACAAGCCATCATTACCAATTTTATCAATACCATGGTTAATGCTTCCCCCTGACGTTAAAGACGGTCCGAATGGTCCAACTGATAACTACTTGAATATAATTGACAAATCAATTGTCAAGATAGACCGTCCGACAGCACATGGGAGCGTTCCATTCAACACAAAGTGTGTGGGATCGGCCAAAGGATGGGTTGCATTCGATTGTGATTCAGATGGTAGTCTATTCCTCGCTAACCCTTACGCTACTGAAGCGAGCTCTCGTAAGTTACCAGGGCTTTCGTCTGGAATATTTAGAGAAGGCTTACATTTTACTCTGGTTGGTGATATACCGTCTAATAACTTTTCACTTATAATGGAAGGTAGGGAATGGGACCGCCAAGTCCTTCAAATTATTAACAGCAATGGATTGCAGCCGAAAGAATTTGGCCCACAAAAATCGATATTTCGAGTGGCGTATAACAGGAAGGCGAACATTGTCTATGAATTATACTTGGAGGAATCTGGGAAGCTCCAGATTACGTTGTGGTATCCTCTAGGGGATTATAGATACGCGGAAATACGCCAGGGTTTTTCTTTGGTTTTGGATCCGGAAGTAATCGGAAAATATGAGGAGTTAATTACCTGTTATCCACCCGACCATAGTGTCGAGAAATACCTGGTGGTAACTGAAGAAAATAATCAAGGTCTGTACTTCGTCATTAGACATTTAGCTAAAGAGGACGGGGTTGGATTACTGACTAAAGATATCGAATTGTATAAGATTGATTTAGAGGACGACGGGAAGATGGAATTTGTAGATTCCATAGGTGATCAGGTGCTCTTCTTAGGAAGAAATAGCGAGCCGTTTTTCATCTCAACTCGCAACTGTTCAGGGCTCAAGTCGAATTGTGTGTATCTTGCTGACGAACTTGGTTACTATGACTTGGTAACGAAATGTATTACACCATTTCTTTCACTTGGAGATCTTGGCAACATGCGTCCTCATGTTTACTGGATTGCTCCTCCTTTACGGCATCCGGATTATACTATACTCCCTTCAAATCAACTGGTTTATCTTCTCAAAAGAAATTAGCAATGCTTTTAATTGAAGTTTATGCTTATTTATAGCTAGTTGTTATTGCATTAAATTGAATTGGTGTTTTTATATATGGCTTTTATTCCTGCATTGCTGTGTTAGGTTTGATTCTCCCTAAATCCCAAATATGTAAGATCTTATTTTATAAATACGAGTAAGGAGGAGTCTACTACAGGGCAGAACCAGGAATGAAATCTATCAGGGCTAAATTTATAGACTATTGAAAGTTATTGATTAAAAAAAATCAAACTTTTGGCAGATTCATGTATGAGTTTCCTGGTTTTTGAACACTCGGAAAGTGATTTTTTTTTTTTTTGGGTATTTTATCCAATTTTTAGGGTAATAAAATTAAGAGTATACCCCCATTTAAAATGAACTTTTTTAAAATTACTCCCACATCTACCTCAATCTAAGCAGCCTCGAGGAAACAAGAAACAACTCGCCATAGATATATGTGCACACCTTTATGTCAAGTCTGCGCTGACAAGAGTATCTAATGTTGTCGATATAGCGCACATATACGGTTTGCAGCAAGACGCAACGAAACTCAACTACTTGCAACTTGCACTCATCAGATTGATCTCGTCGATCGTGGTCCTTAATTTACCAACCAAGCCATAGTGTTCGACCAGGACTTCAAAATCGAGATTTTGACAAATGAGGAAAATATGAAGAAAATCGGTAACACTCTTAAGGTTTTAAATTAAAAATGCCATGTTATTATCTAGTTGTCACACGAATTTAATCTCTTAGAACAAACTATGCAATTAGCAAATGTAGCTGGTGGTTTAGGCTCCGATCAATACTTGAAATTTATAATGAAATGACGAGAATCGACACGACAATAATAAAGACAGAATGGCATCATCGTCGTTTGAGTGGCATTTCCTGGACGGTTTTCCCAATGTCCCATGTGCTCAACGGTTTTCCTCTATATTTGAAAGATACTCATGCAACTTCATGAATTCCTTACCTCCTTCAGTCTGCTCGTGTGTTGGTGGAGGAATCCATAATGACTGAAACCGTGTCATCGAGAGATCCCCTGTGTTTAGAATAGGTGTTATGGATCCGTCTTTCAAATCAAACACCCTTAAGTCATCTGCTATATAAACCGAATCCCGCTTTAACCCACCAGGACCACATTCCTCAACTGGTATTGCAAACGAGTCACTTCCTTTCCCTATGAAAAACGCGTGATCATCAAGCTCAGTCGTATAACTCATCTTCTGACGACCAAATCAAACCTAAACACGTCCACCGCACGCGTCTGAGAAATGCCTAGCTCCCTATTATGATGCCTAACTACTAGGTACAAAACCGGATCTCCTCACCCACCCTCGTCTCCAGTCAACACCAAGTACTTATCCTGATGACACCGCGCTCTCAACTCCCTCTCAGAGGTCCCAATCTCATAACTAGAATCGAGTGCTACATTAATCCGAGAAGTGACATTTATACCATTACCGGCAGTTATATCCCATAGTTCTACAACCCATGGACCATGTTCATTACCATAACAGGAAAGCTTATAAACCGTATTATTCTTCTGACAATATACAATAGGTGGATCGTCTTTGTGGAATAGGTTAGGGTACCTAATCCAATCATAGCCATCATCTGACACATAAAAATCATGGTAGTTCTTAGGGGTTGGATCTTTAGGGTGATACCTCGGATAGCAAAGAACTGTTTCAATACCGCCGAATTCGTCACCGAGTTTAGTGTAGAATCGGGTCAACGAGTGAAGACCATAATTACATACATCGCTGTCTTCAATACCGTAGCAATTGTGCTTGTAACCCGCACCAATGTAGGGATACGCGAAAAACATTCTTCCACTTTCGCAGACAAATGCAAGTGATCCGCGACTTGATCCAACACATAGTGATTAGTGTGTGACGATGAATACCGTATGCTTCTAGTCTTTCAAGCTTGACAAGTCTCTTGTCTACAATATTGTAGAAATTGTCAAAGTCAACAAACCCAGAGTCAGTCGTATCGATCGGTACCCTTAGCCATGGTGTCCGAGTTGGTGGTAATATCATATTCGAGAACTGTCTTGTGGCAGTTATCGGGCTGGTACGGATAATAGGTAGAATATGCTTTAATGTTCTTCGCGCAAAAGCGATGCCTGCCATTGTACGTTTGCACCGGCAGTATACTCTAAAATTTTTACTATGAGGGTTTTTTCAGAAAATTTAGAGATATTCTGTGATTGTATAAATATCTTTTAAATAAAAATAAATATCTTTTAATCTTTTAATATATTCTCAAGAAAGAAAAAGATATCCAAAAATCGGAATTAAAGGAGATTTGCTGGTAACCCTACACGGCTACACTTCCATAAAATGTCCCGATTGACCTGTTTTCCAGGTCTAATATTATAAAATTACTCCCTAATCGCTTACCCTAAAACTGTCAATCGTCATGACTCTACGCAACATTCTCAATAATGGTGTCCGCATATTAAAACCGTATCGACAATTTTCATCGACAACAATAAATTACACAAACAAGAACTTGTACAAGCCATCCTTGCCGGTATTATCAACACCATGGCTAAGTCTTCCTTCTGATATTAAAGACGGTCCGAATGGTCCAACTGATAACTATTGGAATATAATTGACAAATCAATTGTCAAGATTGATCGTCCGACAGCACATGGGAGAGTTCCATTCAATACAAAGTGTGTGGGGTCGGCTAAAGGAAGGGTTGCGTTCGATTGTGATTCGCATAATAGTCTATTCCTGGTTAACCCTTATAGTATTGATGAAGCGAGCTCTCGCGAGTTACCTGTACCGTGGTATGGAATATCAAGAGAAGGGTTACATTTTACTCTGGTTGGTGATCTAACGTCAGATAACTTTTCACTTATATCGGAAGATAGGATTCGTATATCAGATACATCGGACGGTATTCAAATTATTAACAGCGATGGATGGCAGCCGAAAGAATTTGGCCCAAAAAATTCGATATCTCGAGTGGCATATAATAGAAAGGCGAACATTGTCTATGAACTACAATGGGAAGAATCTGGGAAGGTTCAGATTACGTTGTGGTATCCTCTAGGGGATTATTATAAATATGCGGAATTGCGCCAGGTTTTGTCTTCATTTTTGGATCCGAAAATTATCGATAAATATCCTCTAAGGGGTTATCCATGGGAACTTAGTGTTGAGAAATTCCTGGTGGCAACTGAAGAATATAATCCGAGTCTGTTCTTCGTCATTAGACATTTAGCTAAAGGTAACGGGGTTCCTTGCAAGACTAGAGATATCGAATTGTATAAGATTGATTTAGAGGGCGGCGGGGAAATGAAATATGTAGAGTCTATAGGTGATAAGGCGCTCTTCTTAGGAAGAAATAGCGAGCCGTTTTTCATCTCAACTCGCGAATGTGCAGGGCTCAAGTCGAATTGTGTGTATATTGCTGATGATTTCGGTTACTATGACTTGGAAACGAAATGTCTTACACCATTTCTTTCACTTGGGGATCTTGCCAACACTCGTCCTCAAGCTTACTGGGTTGCTCCTCCTTCACCGCAAACGGATAATATTATACTCCCTCCAAGTACTCCAAATCCCATGGTTTATCTTCTCAAAAGAAAATAGTAATCCCTTTAAACTTATTTCTAGCTAAGTTATTGCATAAATATTGAATTGGTGTTTTTATAATTTCTAGCCAAGTTATTCCATTATGATTTTGCCGTTGTTTTGATTGATTGGATTCAAGTCCATCACTTTGTCTTCAATTTAATTATCTTCTGCATATCTAAACAAGGTATTCTACTCAATTTATTGACCATATTTGATTCTTTTTGGTACGTTTCTCTTACTTACCTACTTACCGTGTAATCTAACAATCAATAATTATATCGTTTTTACAATGCATACTTACTAATAACAGAAAAGGAGAGAATTGAAAGGCACCACACAAACGTGTTTTTACAATGAATAATTTACGTGCAAGGCATGCTCATTTGATCAAGTCCTTGCATACCTCCGATACATATTACGAGTAACTGCTTGGTGGACGAATTATTCTCGACTTCTTTCTCGAAAATATAGTACGAATCGACTATATATAATCTCGGGAAAGCATGTTGTACAACAAACAATAAGTCCAGGTGGAGAGTAATAACAGGATAGTAAAGTGTAAATAAGTTTACAGCAGTCAAGGCACCACAATTTCCAATTCATGGACTATACAACCAGTTGTATATGGTTGTACGATGTAGAATTCGAGCTATTTGATAAAGAATCTGATTCTTATGTTAGAGAATATGAGCTTTATTAGAAATTATTAAACTCATCCACTTACACATTAAAAACATGAACTTTAAATTAACTCATAAAAAAAATACATATAAGCTCAGGTTCTTATACTTGGTTGTACCATGCTTATGGTACAACCAGATGTATAATCTTATTTGTGCACAACTTTATGAAAACAAACCCCTTCTCAAATAAGGAAAATAATCACGGTGCCCCTTAGCAAATTAATCCGCTAAAAAGAGATAACAAGTGTCCATAAGTGGACGATTACCGGAGGATGAACTAGACTCGAATTTCAGCAAAGACGAGACTTACATTGTCCATAGAGAGATTAGCATCATCGTCGTTTTATTATTATAAATAAAAAGACAGAACAAAAATAGAAAGAGTGGAAACCTGTGAGTTGGCGGAGGAATCCATTTCTTACCTTTTTCAATCTGCTCTTGCCTCTTGGGTTGGTGGAGGAATCCATAACGACTGAAACCGTGTCATCGAGAGATCCCCCGTGTTCAGAATAGGTATTGTGTTGAACCTATTATGTTATTGATGATGACATGTCCTTCATCTTTACATTCCCGTTTATCTTATTCTTGTGAGTTATACTCCCTTCGTCCCGGTCATTTGTTGTCCTTTGGTTTGGCACAAAGATCAAGGAAAGAGAAATGGACCAATTACTAAATGACAAGCGGAACATATTGAGTCCATTCTTAAAATAGAAAGGACAACAAATGATTGAGACACCTCAATATGAAAAAGGACAACAAATGACCGGGACGGAGGGAGTATATGTTAATAACAGGTATGCAAAGATATTACTCATGCTTGGAAGATGGTTGAAGCCTTGGGTGAGGTTGTGTCCCTGAGTCTAGCTTGTGTAAAGGTTTTAAAAAACACGAAAAAAATGGATGGATTTAAAAATAATGTATGAGGCTGTGATACAAAAAATTTCTAATAACCCCAAAATATAAGGATTACATTCTATACACAATTGTTCAATTAAATGTTGTTAATGAAGTACAAGAAAAAAATACTCGAAATAACAAAATAAATATTTCCAAACCGGTTTGGATCTAAAAATGTTTTATTTCTAATATCTGTCTCTGATCCAAATAGCAAAAGTTTCGGACCGGATTTCCACTCCAATTTTAGCTTTCGGATCGGATATCCAAAAGTCGGGCCGAGTAGTGGATCGGTTCGGATAATTGGATCTTTTGTAGAACAAGAGTGGCATTTTTCTCGGGGCATGAACAATTTGATTAGACCTGGCAAAACTGACACGGCCTAAGACTCAAAAGTGAACGAAATTGTCCGACATGATTATGACCTGAAACCGATTTGACCCGATCCAGTTCTAAAACCTGGCCTAAATTTTGATTGATCTAATGTTTACTTGATCCAAAACTACCCAACCCGTAAGTAACCCGGTCAGAAATGATCTGAAGTGACCCGAAATCACAAGATTGAAGTCATTAACATTACATATATCAAATTAAAAGGTCTATTTGTTGCTACACTTCATAATAAATAATCAAGTTTAAGTGATACTCATACTCTTAATTAAACACATTATTACGAATAACAATATTTTAACCATTGACTCGAAGATGACCAGATACGAAATTATAAATACTTGAAAATGACCCAAAAAACGAAAGACTCAGCCCGGTTTGGCCCGACCTGAATCGAAATGTGTGATTGACCTGAAATGACTCGAACCAAACACGACCTGATGATTGACCCACTTACCACCTTAACAATGGTCAACAGAGATTGTTCCCGTCGATTGGAATGCAAAAGTGTGGAAAAAATATAACAAGACTTGTGTTTTATGATTTTATTCAAACAATTGTACATCAGTACATGTATTTATATCGTTACAAGGTTTAGGTAAATACAAGATATCGAGCTGCGACCGATATTCTTTAAAATTATGTTGCTTTTATCAATCCATTCCTATTTTCAGTACTATGCAATTAGCAAATGAAGCTGGTGGTTTAGGCTTCGATAAATATTTGAAATTTATAATGAGACGACAAGAATCGACACAGCAATAATAAACACGGAATGGCATCATCGTCAGTTTATATATAAAAAAAAAATGAAGGAACAGAAATAGGCAAATGATAATCATTGTGCTCTAAGCTCTTCATTATTGCCTTTCATATACTTTGTCCATTCCTTACCATCTTCAATCTACTATTATTAGTGGAATCTATAATGACTGAAATCGTGTAATTATGAGATCCCCGTGAAGAGCATATGTGAAGAGCATGATTATATGAATGGCATTATATTGAGGAATCTTCATCGCTTGAAATCCGCCAATCTTTCGACCATTCCTTACCCTCTTTAATTTGCTCAGGGGTTGGTGGAGGAACCCAAAATGACTGAAATCGTGTCATCGAGAGATCCCCTGTATTTAGAATAGGGGTTATGGATCCGTCTTTCAAATCAAACACCCTTAAGTCATCTGCTATATAAACCGAATCCCGCTTTAACCCACCATGACCACTTTGCTCAACTGGTATTGCAAACGAGTCACTTCCTTGCCCTATGAAAAACGCGTGATCATCAAGCTCAGTCGTATAAATCATCTTCTGCCCCATCAAATCAAACCTAAACACGTCCACAGCACTCGTCTGAGAAGCGCCTAATTCCCTATTGTGGTACCTTACAACCAGGTATAAAACCGGGTCTCCTCGTCCACCCTCATCTCCAGTCAATACCAAGTACCTATCCTGATGACACCGCGCTCTCAGCTCCCTCTCAAAGGTCTCAATCTCATAACTAGAATCGAGTGCTACATTAATTCGAGAAGTGACATTTATACGTTCATCAGACATATCCCATAGTTCAACAACCCATGGACCGTGTTGATTACCATGACAGGAAAGCTTATAAACCGTATTGGTCTTCTTACAATATGCAATAGGTGGATCGTCTTTGTGGAATAGGTTAGGGTACCTAATCCAATCACCATTGAAATCATCTGACACATAAAAATCATGGTAGTTGATAGGGGTTGGATTTTGAGGGTGATACCTCGGATAGCAAAGAACAGTTTCAATACCGCAGAATCCATCGCCGAGTTTAATGTAGAATCGGGTCAACGAGTGAAGACCTCGATTAGAATTGTCTCTGAGGCCGCCGCCGTCTTCACCACCGTAGACATTGTGCTTGTAACCCCCGCCAGAGTAGGGATACCCGAAATACATTCTTCCACTTTCGCAGACAAATGCAAGTGATCCGCGACTTGATCCAACACACAATGTGTGACGAGCAAAACCGTATGCGTCCAGTCTTTCAAGCTTGACAAGTCTCTTGTCTACAATATTGTAGAAATTGTCAAAGTCAACAAACTCAGAGTCAGTCGTATCAAACGGTACACGTAGCCATGGTGTCGGTGTCGGTGTTGGTGGTAACAATATAGTCGAGAACCGTCTCGTGCCAGCCATCGTGGTGGTACGGATAACGGGTATAATATTTATCGTTCTTCGTGCAAAAGCAATGCCTGCCATTGTACGTTTCCACCGGCACTTCAATAATAAATTTTTACTATGAGGGTTTTTTTCATAAGATTTAGAAATTTTCCGTGATTGTATAAATATCTTTTAATATATATATTGTATAAATATCTTTTAATATATCTAAAGCTTTGCAAACAAGAAACTCTTCTCAAATTACTGGAATGACGTATTTTCTAGGTCTAATATAAAGAGCTCCGTAATCACTTACCCTAAAAAAGTCGGTATCGTCATGGCTCTACGCAACATTCTCAATAATTGTGTTAACAAATTAAAACCGTATCGGCAGTTTTCATCATCAACAATAAATTACACGAACAAGAACTTGTACAAGTCATCATTGCCAATATTATCAACACCATGGTTAATGCTTCCCCCTGACGTTAAAGACGGTCCGAATGGTCCAACTGATAACTACTGCAATATAATCGACAAATCAATTGTCAAGATCGACCGTCCGAAAGCACATGAGAGCGTTCCATTTAACACAAAGTGTGTGGGATCGGCCAAAGGATGGGTTGCATTCGATTGTGATTCGGATGGTAGTCTATTCGTCGCTAACCCTTACGCTACTAAAGCGAGCTCTCGTAAGTTACCAGGGACTTCGTATGGAATATATAGAGAAGGGTTACATTTTACACTGGTTGGTGATCTACCGGCTAATAACTTTTCACTTATAACGGAAGATAGGCAAGATAACACTTTTACAAGTGGTGGATCAAGATATGGCCAAGGTCTTGTTATTATTAACAGCAACGGATTGCAGCCGAAAGAATATGGCCAAGAAAATTCGATATCTCGAGTGGCATATGACAGAAAGGCGAACATTGTCTATGAATTACACATGGAGGATTCTGGGAAGCTACAGATTACATTGTGGTATCCTCTAGGGGATTATAAATATGCGGAAAAGCGCCAGGTTTTGACTTCTTTTTTGGATCCGAAAGTTATCGATAAATACGAGAAGTTAAATAAGGGTTATCCAATGCACCATAGTGTTGAGAAATACCTGGTGACGACAGAAGAAAATAATCCAAGATTGTTCTTCGTCATTAGACATTTAGCTAAAGGGTACAGGGCTCACTGCGAGACTAAAGATATCGAATTGTATAAGATTGATTTAGAAGGCGACGGGGAAATGGAATATGTAGAGTCCATAGGTGATCTGGCGCTCTTCTTAGGAAGAAATAGCGAGCCGTTTTTTATCTCAACTTGCTACTGTTCAGGGATCAAGTCGAATTGTGTGTATATTGCTGATGATTTCTGTAGAGTAATGAAATGAGAAACAGGGAGAAGAGTTTTGTGAAAGATTTTCTGTGTGTTTCATTCACGTATGAGCTCTGCATATATACAACCTATGAATCCTACAAGTTAGGAAAAACCCTAACTAAATCCCTTAACTTAGGAAATACAAATAACAAAAGATATTCACAAATATTCCTTAACTAATTTACAAAAGATCCAGCATAATATCCGGTTGGATGAAGATATTATGCTAACACCC
>JAGPOY010002311.1:0-10131 GCA_018983105.1 Silene uniflora | reverse complement strand
TTTTTTTTTTTTTTTTTTTTTTTAGAGGTATGATACACAATTTTTTTTTGAGGCTGCACTTAGGCTACATGTCCACCCAAGTTGCCTACATACTTGCAAAGTAGAAACAGTACTCCACAAGATCAAGCCGACGTAGTTCGAAGAGGTTTGCAGTTTAGACTCTTTCTTAGGAGCATGATTTGCGGTTTACGCTCTTGCTTTTGGATAATCAAATTATGGCCCAGTCTTTGATTCACTCTTCACCTTAGTTTGATCTTCTTCCACCTAATTTCGTCAAGTCCGCCTATTCATCCAAGACCATATCAATTACTCCGTAACACCCTTCAAAATATCGGCACTACAATTCAATTTATGCGACACTTAGTTACTGGAGTAATCCATCTGCTCACAAAACTAGTTATATGTAACACAAAAAACTTTACAGACAAGACCATAATGTTTGTTCAAACAGGCAAATGGAAAATAATTTTTGTTCGAACTTTAATTTAAGCCAAATATACTGCAAGGCACAGTACCATACATAAATACGGAGTACTTAATTTAAACAAGAAAAATCCGTCACTAAGTAAAGCTCGTATGATTCCCACATTAACCAGGGCGCCAGAGCGAGTAATCAGAATCAATTAAGAAGTATGATATCTTCTGTAGAGTCGATTTACTCTCCTTTATCGGTGCTATCTTCTTCCGTTGTAAATGCACCTGCATTTCCCTGAAAGTGGCAATTCAATAAAAACAATTAGTCGTAGAAGATAAAAAGTAAACATAAAACATATCTTAAATTCAGAAAGTCACTATATAAATATTGTAGTATGTATTATTTCGGAAGATGGGTATTCTGAAAATGGTTAGTAAATGTTGTTTGTCGGATGAAAAAACCGGAGTAACCGGGGTAAAAATAAAATAGTTATGTCACATCAAAAAAATATACTCCCTCCAACTTTCTTTGTTGTTCCCTTTTCTTTTTTGCCCAAGAATTAAGAGACTCAATTTGGACCACACAATATACATGCCCCACATGTAGTTAAATTTTGACCACACAAACTTGTCCAATAAAGGAAAGAGGGAACAACAATGAAATTGGACGAAAAGGGAAAGAGGAACATCAAAGGAAGTTGGAGGGAGTATATGTTATCAGGAAGTTAAAGAATATATTTTGGCAGTATTTTCTTACCTCTTCGAGCAAACGCATTCGATCTAGCTTTTCTCTATAAGCAGCAGGTACTAACATTGCAATCACCTTATGCAAAATAGTCTTATTTGCCGTAATTCCAATGATTGAACACATGACGAAGATCACTATTGCTGCCCACAAGGAAGTGTGTTCTATTACAACATAGATGCCGGTCATAAACACTAACAAGGTGGCATGCATATAAAGACTGCATTAGTATGAGTACACTTCGGTCGACCAATAAGCTAGCCATGTCGGGTTCGGAAACCATAGACCATACCAAACAGAAGAGGACCAACATGGAAGTACACATTGCATATGCATCTGCCAGTAAAAATACTAAGAAAGCCGCTTTCTTCCCAAGAAGGGCTTGTCCATTGTCACTGTTAATTCCACCGGGTAGAGTGAATCCTGCTGCAAACGTAATTGTCGCTAAAAGTGCTGCAATAACAGAGAGCGTAGTTCTCATTTGCTCTAAATTGGTCCCCGGAAGAATATAAGTTGTTCTTAGGTATGGATTCACCTTGATTTCCTTGCACATTTTCTCCTACAAGTAATTGTTTCAAATTCAACGACAATAGATAAATTGAGATAAGAATCATCACTTTCGTGCAAATAATATCATCATCCGACATACGTATAACAATTGTAAAATTGTTCGTTTTTTTAACATTTTAAAAAAATGCAGCCAGCAAGGGTGGAGTTTAGTGGTAAAAAAAAATGCAGCCTGCATTCTTTTTTAAGATTAAATTAACATTTTTAGCTTCTTGTCGGGGAACCAATCTTTAAAAATAATTGAGCTGGTTAAACATACCCAATCTTCATCTTCCTTGCAAAGCTGGGCAAGCAAGTCCGTGGGGGTCGTACCAGTACGGTCCCTGATGAGCCGCTTTACCCCGGCATCAAGGAGAAGTGCTTAGCAAAATTCATATCTTCTCTCTCTAGTGCAACGTGCAACGGTGTTTCACCATATTTATCTGTTGTATTCTTAAGCTCTGCAATCGACGGAATTTTAAGAAAATTAATGTAATCTTTGCAAGTAGCTAGTTTTGCGTGATGCAGAGGAGTGTCATTTTCTTTGCAAAAAGGCCTTAGGTCTTCACAGTTACTAGCAAAGGCGAGTACAGCGTCGCTCTCTTCTCGTTTCCATGCTTCAATCCAATCAAAGTCTTGTTTTTTAACAAGAGAAGGGTTTGTCAATAAATTTACTAGCCAATCAGCCTTTTCTTGTTTGGCATAGTCTAAGGCTGTCTTCCCTTGATAATCTTGCAAATTGTTAAGCCACCAATATTTGTCAAGCAACATTTGGCCGGTTTTTTCTGCATTCGAGATAAACTTAATTAACTCCAACTATTAAATCTAATCACGACTAACTGCAGTGGTGAACCTAGAAATAAAATTCTGGGGTAAAAAAAATTTGGGTATCAAAAATCGATAATCTTAGCCATTTTTTGAAAGTTTGAGATAATGAGTGCAACCCTATGCGACTATAAAAAATGAACGTACCTGAGCAGGAGGATAAACAATGAAGCACAGTAGTTCCGTCATTGCAGCGAAGCATGTGAAAACGTTGCTCCTCAATTCTCATAATCTCATCCACAACTCGTTCGTAGCCAGACCTGACAGCGAGAAAGAAGGGGCTTTCGCCCTTATTGTTGCAAATCTTACGGAATGTAGGATAGGTTGACAGAGTCTCTAGAGCAAGTTGTTGTGTTGAAGTTGATTGCAAGGCGGAATGTAGTGGCGTATTTCCATCATTGTCTATAAAGCCACCACATTTTTCCAACAATAACTTCACTACATTCCCTGTTTTTACAAATTCCAAGAGACTTCGAAATCTTAGACCCTAATTATAAGTTTAACTCGTTAATCGATAGTAGAGAAAGGTAGAGAAGTGACCTGAGCATTTGGTAGCAATCCTAACAAGCGATAAGAAATCTGTGGAGCCGAGAATAGAAGTGGAAGGGAGGGAAGACTTTAAGATCTTCTCAGCAACAAGACTGTAACCGTTGTTGACCGCATAGTAGAGCGAGGTCCTGCCATCCTTATCAGCAATGGTGCAGCTCTCCAGTTCTCGATCCAGCAACATTATCTCCATCGCACGTTCCTCATCCATCATACCAATTTTTAAGGTAAGGCTCAACGGCGTATGATCATCCTTATTCAACGCTAACCACGGCTTGATATAATGATCCTGGGCACCCCTCGACAATGATGGGTACAATTCTCTAATACATTTGAAAAGCGATTTATATTTATATGTGCTATAATGGTAAGCCGCTGCGTGAAGCAGGGTATTACACGAATCGTCAATTGTGATGAGGAGGAGTTGTTTACTGATATATTTGGGAAGAATCTTCAAAGCTTCCTTCATAAACTCCACCTTTCCAAACCCTGACGCAACGTGGAAGAATGACTTTCCGTCATCGTTTAGAGCGAGGAAGTATTTGGAAGGTTTTTTCTTAGCTAACATTTTTTTCAGAAACTTGACATCTCCATATTCAGCCGCTTTCTCCAACCGCGGATCCATCTTCATTATTCGTTCGAACTTTTTTTTTTTTTTTTTTAAAATGGTGATTTATTTGTCAACTCTAATTTGATTCATACTCCTACAACTCGAGCAGCACTATATACATCGACCACCATTACTCAAAAGAAAATATAATACGTCTACTAGTCTACCAACCACCTCTTGTAAGTTGTAATTGTTCTTTTTCAACCACCACTGGTTTTAATTTGCTAGTCAATTTTTTTCTAGCCGGCCGGCATGATAATAATAAACACATTTTATACGGAGTATATATTTACCTGGTGAAGGAATTGTGCAGGCATAATAATGTTTTAAAACTTTTAAGACTAGAAATTATGTGTATAAAAAGGCTTGGTAATACAGAAAATGAGATATTTTTATCAAATGGTACATACTCAAATAATGATACAATGTTAGATTTAATCTGAATAGAGACCATAATCTCATACTAAACTATTCGGTAATTGCTAGATACGAAAGCGTACCGGATTACATGATGAAAGGTTGAGATGAACCGACCGAAAGAACGGTTCTTCAAGATTTGGTCTTCTAGTAGACACATACCGTAGAGATCTCTCTACTAATGGAAAACGGGGATATTAGGTTATTGTGCCTTATCAAGGACTATACGATATTGATCATTATTGATTGGAATAGATATCGAATCTTTCCCAACTCCTCTGGCATTGCATTTCATGGTATTAGTGCCCAACTACTCTAGATTGTGTAACCTGGCCGGGTTTAGATGACTTGATCAACCTATGAAGATATGTCATATACTCATATATGTGAATCTCCAACATTAGCAAATGACGACATCATTGACCACGTCATAATGAGATATTCCATTGATTTCCAATCGGTTTTTAAGGAAGAAAAATCATTGAGCATATGAAGCCGACTATTTCTCCAGTCGAAAGACGTGTGCCTTGTTATCTTGGTAATCCCACACATAAAATTAACTACCATTTGTACGCTTTAAGCCATTGTTGAGGATCGATATTAGGGACGTCTAAGGCCTTGGACAACCACGGACGGCTGTACCGGACCTCCAATTTTGATTATCTAATTTACAAGCTTTATTGATGAAATATAGTACACTTATACATTATTCTTATTTGGGCCTTATTTCTTAGTTTAAGACCCTGTGGTCGACATTGGGCTATGCATTAAATAGTTGTTCATATGCCTTTCTCCACGGTGATCTCGATGATGTGCGCATAAAATTTTTTTAACAAGTTTTACGATTTACCTATCTCTGTCAAAGTGTCAATGTATGTAACTTGCGAAAGTCTCTTTATATGATTAACCTATCAGCCTTGGCTACTTGACTAATTATGGTTTTCATTAACGCCCGAATGATCTTTGTTTTATTTTTTTCGCTTTGATGGGGCTTCTGATTACATATCCTCTGTTATGTGGACAATATGGTGATTGTGTGCGAAATTTGCAATTTCAAGCTTTTCTCGGTCGTTATTTTCATACCAAAAAACATGGGACGCCTAAATTATTTTCTCGGTCCTGAAGTCGCTCCCAACCCAACTGATATATTTTCTTACACAATGAAAATGGGACCGAAAGGATTCCAAGTTGGAGTGCTCGTTGACTTGTAGTCTACTCATTTTAAGCTTGAATAGGTAGTTGGTTATCTTTTAGCTTCTTAGAAATGGATCTCAACAAATAAAAAATAAACATTAATTAACGTACTAAAATTAACATAAATTATAATTCCATATTTCACCTACGATAAATCAATTACAATCCCCCTACTTCTAAGAGAATAACAATTCTCTTAATTTTCCCTCCAAAAAGCATATTTGCTAAATTAGGTAATAACTAAAACTTACTTTCATTACATTATTATCTTTTCAATGAATATATTATTACAATTAAATTTTAATATTTTAATTAAATTAATAATTATAATTTCTTCATTAAATTCATAATTATAATTTCTTCATAAAATAAAACAAATTTGGTATTAATTATAAAATATATAAGTTGCTAAGTTTTTCAGTAATGCGATAATTGTGAAGTATTACTTTAAATAATAACTTGACACATATTTTTACTATTAGCTTGCTGATAAAAAAACAAATTCATTGAAAAAAAATCATAGCTTAACTTAATTTTCTTTGATTAGTTTTACATTTCATTTTTTTTATTAATATCAAAATACAATACAGTGAAGTATTAAATATTAATAAGGTGAAAATTTAAAAAAGTACATGTGGGATTGCATTAATATACATGTGAAAATAATATGTATGATATGAGACAAAATATTCTGCGCAATTTTTTTTCACAATTCTATTTTCCCGTCTTTTGATACAAAGGTACTACAAGTTGACTATCCCCTTTTGCAGTTCTCTAATTTTATTATATAATTAAGTCATTAGTTGAGGTTATTCTTTTGATAAATTTAATCATATAATAATAATATTTTTAATAATGAAGTAATTTATATAATTAAGTCAGTTAAAACATCAATCTTATTTGGTGTGAAAACTATCAAATAGTCTCTCTTGCTTATACCGGCTTAAGCATGTTACCAAGCTATAATATTTAACGTCTTTGTACATTATTATCTGAAGAACCGCGCATTTGCGCGGGATCTACACTAGTTAACAAAGTAATTAAACTAACAATTAACAAATTAAACCAACCCTTAATCAGTATCCCAGCACAAGAAGTAAGCTTAATAATCCCTTTATTCTTCTTCCTCTTAACCAAACTTCCTTGATCATCAACCACCAAATCAGCTCCCACCACCAAACAATGCTGGTTCGTCTTCCAATACACAATCTTAAACCTCACTCCCGTCTCAAGCACCACCCTAAAACACACCACTCTCATTTTTCAACACCGCCTCGGTAGCATCCTTTTCCCAAAATACCCCTCCACTTAAACTCCAAACAACATCCCCTACACGATGATGAGTACTTTTCCCATGCCCTTGGTAAAAACCACTATAAGTACCATTTCCTATGGGAAAAGCAAGGTTAGGTTTGTAATAAAATGTAAGATTAAGGGCATCATAGTAAATTCCCCTGTCATTATTTTTGTTATTAAGCTTAAGATCGCAGTGGATACGTACGGTAGGTATTGATGGTATTTTGGTAATTTGAGGTTTTGTTGAGGGTATAAACGTAAAACTGCTTTATAAAGGTCTTTTAGTATGTGGGGGTTACGACCAAAATTTCTTCTGAATTACGATCGTAACTTTTGCAAGTGAAGTAGCAAGCTATACTATTCAATATATCAAAACATGAAGTTTCATTATGATTTAAAGCCATGGTGGAGAAAACACTATGAAAACCCGAATAATTACTAAAGATCGAAGAATTTTAATATCTGGAATGTCGATACACACCCACGAAAACTTTCAAATGTTATTAAACTAAAATCATTGGTATATAACTCGATCCGTACAATCATCACGTGAAATCTCAATCAAAGCAATCATCCACCAATTCAAGAGCTTGACTTAACAACAACCTGCATAATGCATAATACATTGAATCATTGATACATATTACTCCGTAGTTAATTAAAATGCTGAAAAACAATGTTACAGCTCAGGAGAGTGTTACATCAAAGTAAGTCAAGAGAACTGACAGACGTGACAGTAGAAGAGTAGCGGAGCCAGATTCCCCGTTAGTGGGGGCGAAAAATTTAGAGGGTGCGAACGATAAATTTCATAAGGAAAATTTGAAAATTTTCAAAAAATTTAACTAAAAACTTAGAATTTTCCAGTAGAGAACGTCAAACTTGAAAAGAATTGTTACCTTATTGACATAGAGAAAATAAGAAGTGCAGTAATCTACTTGATTGTCTTCTCATCTCATCATCCTTCAGTTCTTACCTCCAGCAGTTCCTTCAATTAAAAAGAAAAGAAATATGATCTCCAATTGATCTCCACTGTCTTACAAAAAACTATTCAAGACAATGTACTCCGTCTCAATTATTTGTGTTTCTTTTTTTTGTGAGAAATTTTTAATTAAAGGTAAACAAATGATCGAAACGGAGAGAGTATATATATATATATGAATATAACTAAGGAAAAAAGAAACTCTAGCATTTGTAAAGTTTGGAATCCGATATAGAGATAAATGTTTGTCCATTTGTATTGTATTCAAAACAGGAAAAATGCTGCTTATATAATGAAAAATAACAAAAAACTATGATAAGCTGTCAGGTAGTTAAAACGATTCTTGTTACATCTTACCTGTCCAAGCATCTGCTTTTGATGTTGTTTTTCTTTGTCCGCTCCAGAAATTAACAGGGAAATCACCCAATACAAAATGGTTCTATTTGCCAAGATTCCAATGATCGAACACATGACGAAGATAACTATAGCTGCCCATAAGGAACTGTGTTCTATTACAGTGTAAACGCCGGTCATAAACGCTAACAACGTGGCATATAAGGACTGCGTCAATATAAGCACACTTTTATCGACCAATACTTGAGCCATGTCGAGATCATCAGAAACCATAGACCATACCAAGCAGAAGAGGACTAACATGGAAGTACACATAGCATATGCATCTGCCAGTAAAAATACTAAGAAAGCTGCTTTCTTCGCAAGAAGGGCTTCTCCATTGTTACTGTTAATGCCACCAGGTAGAGTGAATCCGGCGGCAAATGTAATCGTCGCTAGAAGTGCCGCAATAACGGAGAGAGTGTTTCTCATTTGCTCCAAATTGGTCCCTGGTTGAATATATACTGTTCGAATGTTTGGATTCAAATGGATTTCCTTGCACATTCTCTCCTACAAGTATTTGTTTCAAATTCAATTATCATAAATGAATTAAGACATTATTGTCACTTCCACTCGAATAATATCGTGATACTACAGTTCTTTTCAATGTTTGCAAAAATAGACAGAAAATTATTTGTAGTAAAAATTGATTAGTTTCTCATTCGTGTGAAAAACGTGAACCGGCCTTCGAATGATTTCATGTGGTTTACATAAATCCAACTATGATTGTTCGTGTAAACCACATGAACTGGCCTCGGGCAATTCGTTTTCTCACAAGAATAGAACCGGTCAAATTTTTATTTTTTTTCCTTCATGCTTGTCTCACAAGATAATAAGAGATTTGAAAGAAAAAAAAAATGCTAATATATGTAACTATGTAAGACGACACCATCTTTTTAAAAATGTATTCACATTTTTAGCTATAAACTTAAAATTTTATCCAAAAATGTTTAACCTCATGCAGCCCATCGATTATTAGACCATGTTAATCAAGTTTTTCACTTAACAAATGCGTGAGATGGTTAAACATACCCAGTCAGCATATTCCCCGTAAAGTTCGGCAAGCAAATCCAGGGAGCTACATCCATAATGGTCTCGAACGGTACGATTGACCCCTTTATCAGAAAGAAGTGCCTTAGCAAAGTGCATATCTTTTCTCTTCAGTGCACAATGCAACGGTGTTGTTCCCTGATCATCGGTCGTATTCTTAAGCTTTGCAATCGACGGAATTTTGAGAAAATATAGGTAATCTTCATAAGTGGGTAGTTTTACATGGTGCAGAAGAGTGTCTTTTCCTTTGCGACAAACTCTTTCTAAGTCTTGACAGTT
This sequence comes from Silene uniflora, assembly GCA_018983105.1. NCBI lineage: Eukaryota > Viridiplantae > Streptophyta > Magnoliopsida > Caryophyllales > Caryophyllaceae > Silene > Silene uniflora. Next base: position 837 of record JAGPOY010002311.1, on the reverse strand, counting down.
ATGAATAAAGGCAAGAATGGCGTCGCTCTCTCCTCTTTCACATGCCTCCATCCAATCAAAGTCTTGTTTATTTTTAATAAGAGAAGGGTTTGTCAACAAATTTACTAGCCAATCAGTCTTTTTTTGTTCGGCATAGTCAAGGGCTGTGTTTCCTTTACCATCTCGCAAGTTGATCATCCACCAAAACTTTTTAAGCAACATTAGGCCGGTTTCCTCTGCATGTGTTAGTGTAGAGTATGATCAGAGTATGAAGACATGATTTGATTGTATGATTGATGATGAATTAGTATGAATGTAAAGAGAGAGACGAGAGAAAATATTGAGAGAAATATGGAAACAGAAACTTAGTATTATGAACTTGTATCTTACAATTAATGGGTGTGTTGCTTTATATAGAAACTAGGAATAACTAACTCTAGACTTTGTAACAGATTTATAACAGAATTCTAACTAACTTTCCTAATCTCCAACAGCATGCAACATAGAATTAAACCAGGACAAGAAATACTCACGTTAATCTTAAACTGAGCATGAAGCAAGGTAGATGAACCTTATTTGTACACGCTTTCCTTTGTTTACATGTAATACATTTTCAACTACCAATTCTCCTTCAATCATATAAAACTAGTGTGTTGCCCGTGCGTTGCACGGATTATAAAATAACTGGCTAAAGTTTAAAATTTAAATGTATAATGTTTAAGAACATTTTAGCCTTTATTTTGTAAAGGAGGTTTTTAGCCTTCGTCTTTTGAAGGCTCTCGGGGATATTTCTTTGTTTGAAATGTATCCTTTGTTTGCCCCTTGTGGTTGAATAAAAAAGTTTATGCTTTCTTACAA
>JAGPOY010002310.1:0-14822 GCA_018983105.1 Silene uniflora | reverse complement strand
GGGTAGCTGAGAGATTTTCCTTGCAAAAAAAATAAAAATAAAAAATAAAATAATAATCCTTCCTATTCCCACAGTCCCAATTCGATATAACATAAATCATCGTCTAACTGTCATTTTATCATTATGTATCACGATTCACGACCCAATCACAAACCGAAACAACCTACATGTTTTAATTTCTAACTACAAATAAACCATTTACCTAAAAGAAAAAACTACACAGAAATCATATGAAAACTTTGTTATGGCCCATAAATGAGAATTTATTCCAATTACACAAATTCTCATTTGTGACGGACACTATCCGTCACAAATGAATGACGGATACCATATTCTCTTACAAAATACCCATTAAGGGTGAGTGGAGAAGCACATGGGGGGTGCCCACCTTGTCCCCTCTACCCATTTCCTCTCACAAAATAACCGTCGCAAGATCCGACCCGTCGCAAGCAAGACCTACTGTTCCAATTAATTGTGCTTGAATTTGTGGTCAAGGGCATCTGTAAGACTGTAACACATATCATAAACCAACCAACACAACTTGATTTATTCGGGTGTTTTAGTCATACTTTACGTTCTATGAATATGAATATACAAACTCAAATAATCTCTTTTAAGACCACTATATGAGAAGTATGAATATATCCGTTTTATGGTTAAAAATTAAAATGTCTTAAAATAACACCCCACTTGAAAACGAATCGAGCTACATTGATGCTTGGGACATCATATGTTATTGTTATTTAATTTGATGTATTTTAAGTTTAAGACGATGTTTAGTTCTTGCGTTAAAAACAGCATCTTTTGATTCAGCTACTACAATTAAAAAACTTAAAAATCTCACATAATTATCCAAGTTTCTAACAATTTCAGTCTCTGACCTTCTAAGTCTGTAAGAGCCAAAGCTTCTTCAGGGTTTAGGGTTTCATTCATTCATTCCTCATCCACCCAGGTAATCCCTCTTTCACTTGATGATTATAATATAATTATAATTATAATCATGTTAGATTAATCAGGTTTTAGTATTTTTAATGACATGTTATGCCATTACTTGTTCGTCCCCGCTGAAAATTTTCAGCCCCGTAACTGTAAATTCTGGTTCCGCCACTGATTATTGTTAATGTGAATAAAGACAGGATTAATGGGTGTGATTGATTTATGCAACATTTCATCATCTTCATGCATAATTAAGTCAAGTATTTGTAAACCAAGTTGTGGGTTTGAATTGAATCAAAGAAGGGTTGTTGCTATGGCTTCTACATTGCCTGTTAAACAAGTGAATGTGGAAACTCAACAAAAAGTTTCTGGTGATTCTTTTATTAGACCCCATCTCAGGAAATTGTCTCCTTACCAGCCCATTTTGCCCTTTGAGGTAATTTATCCAAAGATTGTATCTTTTTTTTGTATTTTATTTTGTTTTATTAAGTATTTATTAATTGTTTCAAATTGGTGTGTTGATTTGAGTTGATGAGGTAGTATTTTGTATTGGTGTTTTGTTTGTTGATGTGGATTCTGATTCTGACTTATTGAGTTGGATATAAGTCGAGTTCCATTGTGGGGATTGGGTTGTTCTCATTAACAGTATTACCCTAGTGCCTCAAGGACTGCCATAAGGTGAAGGGGGGCGGATATGTATGCAGCCTTACCCTAGCACAGTGGTTATTGTCGTATGACCTAGGGTGAAAATTGCGTTCAGAATTTCTTTGAATGATTGATACCATACTGAGAGAAGTGTAGTGAGTTTAGTAAGCCATTTTGTTTTATTCCATCATAATTCAGAACCAAAGAATGACAAGTCTTTGATTACATTGGAATTTGCAACAACGGGGTTGTTTTCATATTGTCAAGAAGAGTGACAAAATGTGAAATAGGGTAGGGTGTTATTATTGAAGTTTAGCTAGCTGAGAGTTTCAGTCTTGTTTTATCGCGTAATAGTTCAGCATTGTGGTTGAGCATGAACCATCGCTGTGATGAATATGAGTGTGATTTGAGAATGGTTAAGGTAATGAATTTGAGGATAAATATATGTTTTAGTGTTTCATTGTGGAGATTGGGTCAAGGTTATGTGAGTATTGAGTGACAAATATGTGCGAGATAGTGTATGAAGCTATCACTGAAGGTCAGGTTGAAGTTTAGGACTCAGGTTGCAGAAAGTTTCTATCTTTTTTGCTCGCAAGTTCCGAGTTGTGGTTGAACATGCCCCTCAAACATGATGAATGTGAGTGTGATTTGAGAGTGGCTAAGATATTATGGTGCATGGGAGCATTGTTAGTGGTGTCTGGTGAAATTGCTACCCCTATGGCCCTATTAATTCTTCTTTATTGTGATAGGTTTTATCAACTCGTCTTGGTAGAAAACCGGAGGATATCATCAAACTGGATGCAAATGAGAATCCATATGGTCCACCTCCTGAGGCAAGTGATAGAAATTTGGAATGTTGATTGAGTTTGCTAGCTGTCCTGAACTTCTTGTTTCAATGATTAAGTTCAATATTTATTTGCTGCTGTTGACCGCAATCTTCTTTGTTCATAGGTATTTGAAGCTCTAGGGAACATGAAATTTCCTTACATTTATCCTGACCCGGAAAGTCGTAGATTACGTGCTGCTCTTGCTGAAGACTCAGGCCTCGAGGCCGAGTATATTCTTGCTGGATGTGGTGCTGATGAGCTCATTGACTTGATCATGCGGTCAGCGATCATAACACATTCTCCTTAAACTGAAGTTTTCAAGCATCCCCTCTTTCTGTTTCTTCTAATGGACTCAATGTGTCTTATCTCTTGTTTAAATAATTTTGTAGCTCAGTTGTGTGCTGGAACCTGGTGAGAAGATAGTTGATTGTCCACCAACGTTTACAATGTATGAATTTGATGCAAATGTAAACGGAGCCGTTGTTCTTAAGGGTGAGAACGATTCTTTGATCATGAGAGAAGTTTCGTTTGTTAAAACTTATAACTATTTTTCGGTTTGTAGTTTTGTTTTTGTTCGGTGTTGTAGCTGTTTTGCTGATACACATGTTGATTTCATTGTACTTCAGTTCCAAGAAATGCTGATTTCAGCCTGAATGTAGAAAAAATAACTGAGACTGTTGAACTAGAAAAGCCGAAATGCATATTTCTTACTTCCCCAAATAACCCAGATGGGAGGTGAGTGGTAGCTGCAGTTATATTGGAATGTCTTTTTTTTGTATATTTGCTGTCTTTCTCTCATTTTGACGTGTTCGTTTTGTGCTGTAGTAAGGCATGTGTGAGTAGGTATACTTTATGCACTGTTAGGAATTAAGCAAGTGTAACACTTTCAGCATTGCAATTTGCAAGTCTACAACAATTATTGACCTGCTGAAATAAAATAAGAAAAATTTAGCGATATTGCTACAAATTTCTAGCCACTATGCTAGACCATGCTGGTTTCCGCTCTGCATAGACTATATTTTCTTCAATAGGTATAATGACCTTGGATGAGGTTATATGCATATGACATTGTTTTTAGATATTTAGGGAAACTGTGGTAAAAATTTAAGACCTCATTAAGGCATTAAGCATCTGGAGTCTAGACTGCTTTCAGTATTGCATGTGACTATGTGAGGCGGTGATCTCTTGGAGAAATAACGAAATAATAACCGTCTTAATAACCGTCTTTATACAGTTTACTTTCATGCATTTCCGTAGGTTGCTTTCATAGTAAGATAATTTCACTTACAATATATTGACCATATACTTGCTTTCCATTGCAGTATAATAAGTGATGGTGATCTATTAAAAATTCTTAAACTTCCAGTACTGGTGATTCTAGATGAAGCATACGTTGAGTTTTCAGGGTTGGAATCTCGAATGAAATGGGTGAAGCAACATGAGAATTTGATTGTCCTTCGAACCTTCAGCAAAAGAGCTGGTATTCTTTGTTTATCTACCTAGAACCTCCGTTTTTATTGCTTATCGTTGGACATGTAGAAGTGCAATGGTTATCTGCATGATATTGAATCTCAATTTAAAACTCGATCGTAGAATCAATTATGGCCTTATGGGGAACTCATCTCAGTTACACCGATACCCCTTAAAACTGTGGTCACGGTAACCTTTGAAACCGTGATAACTCGGTTGTGGTTTAGTGTCACGGCACAGATTCAGTGCTATGGTTTTCAGTGATACTATTTGAGGAAAAACCAGCCCTAAATATTAATTAAATAATCGTAAGCAATGCCGGTACTATGAAACAAAGTTCTGTATATGATTTCATATCTAATAATATATCTCATATCTAAACAGGTTTAGCTGGCCTTAGAGTGGGATATGGGGCATTTCCTGCTAGCATTATCGAGTACATATGGCGAGCAAAGCAACCGTATAATGTGTCTGTAGCTGCTGAAGTAGCTGCTTGCGCAGCGTTGCAGAATCCCACGTATCTAGAAGTAAGTTTCCGAGTTATTTTTCCATTTTCGCTTCCATATATATTGTAATTAGGTTGATAGATTTTCCATCTCCCTACAGAATGTCAAAGATGCTTTGGTGAAGGAACGTGAAAGGCTGTTCAAGCTTTTGGAGGAAGTCCCGTTTCTTACACCTTATCCCAGTTACTCTAACTTTATTCTTTGCAAGGTTACTTCAGGACTCGATGCCAAGAAGCTGAAGGTATTGTTTGCCTTGATTTTACTACCAACATTATATTGTGGCCACTTGTTGCATCTTACTTGTGTTTCTTTGACTGGAAGTTAAGACTGTTTTTAGGATGTGCAGCAACATTAGAAATTGAGAGTGCAGTAAATGTCGATCCCTCATCCCCATATTCATTGTCCCTGTTTGACTTTGGTGGTCAACCGACTATCAAAATCTTAACATTAATTTCTTCAAATATGTGAATATAAAATTTAAGCTTTGTCATGTGTGATAATACGGAAATCATTTTCAAAAAGTTGTTACAATTGTATATCATACGAAAAATATTGGTTACAAACGACCTCATTTTATTAAAAAAAAAAAAAAAAAGGAAGACAAATTTGGGATGAAGGGAGTATAATTTATTTAGACTCTTCTTAACTGACATAGATGCATCCGACAGAAATGCCAAGACAGGGGTTTGAGTATGACGTCCATTTTAAGACAAAAGATATGAAATTTTTTCATAAAAATAGCAGTTTCTGACTCTTGGAGACTTCTTAAAAAGTCCGAGTAACGTAGAGTGAATAATGATTTGGTTTTCCCAAAATCCCGAAACTTTTTGAGCCACATAATGTGGACATTGACATTTGGATCATTAGTTGGTAATTTGTTTGGCTCAAAACACTCATCCCTTGTGCATATGTAATACCAGGAGGACCTTGCCAAGATGGGTGTCATGATCCGTCACTACAATAACAAGGAATTGGGCAGCTATGTTCGCGTATCAGTTGGTAAGCCAGAGCACACCGAAGCTTTGATGAAGTGCCTCAAACAAATTTGTTGATTTTCAGTATTTAACAACTCAAGGGGTATACATTATCATCATACCAACTCTAATTGTTGCTTCAACTTTCTGCAAATTTGATCTTTGTCACGAACCAAGATCATTATATAATAAACCCTTGTTTTCGACCATTTCAAAGTGAATGCATGTATGCCTGTCGTTGTTTATCTTTGATTGTCGTAGTTCAGCACTGTTAACATCGGTCATGAACAGGGTGTTTGGTCAGACATTCACAGGCATGATCTGTGGCGAGTGCTTGACTCGCGCATGAGCCAGTTGCTGCCACTTGCTGGTTGTCTACTGCTTAAGACAATCTTAGCTTCAAAATCATAACTGTTTCTCTTTACTTTGTTAAAGAGCCACAAGTATAGCTCTGATGTTGACATCATTTAGTGACTTTTTCAGCCAAGATAATTTGTCATTTCGTCTCAAAAACACTAACGCGTCGAATATATTCAAATTTTCGTATTAATTGTCTAATGATGTCGACTTTAACTAATATTTTTTAACGATATATGTTAGTTAACTTCTACATAAAAAAAAGGGCTATTTTCAATTTCTAGTGAAATCATACTTAATAATTTGCTTCTTTTTTTTTGGCCGAAGAGTGCTTAGCCTATTGGGTAAGACGAAGGTATTTCGACAATTAATTGGAGGTTTAAATCCCCCTACCTCGTACATTCTACTAGCCTTACGCCTCATTTGATACATGAATCAAACGTAATAATTAGCTTTTTTTGACAAAATGCAAACGTAACCAATTTTATTATGACAAGGTATATTTGCATTAATATTTATTTTAACTTGTAAGTTTCAACCATTAAAAAAGGTATATTCTTAATACTCAAGGGAACTTTTTATTAGGTTATTTACCTGTCATATTTGCTGCAATAACACACCAAATTAACCTAAACTTGTAGAATAATTAAATGTCATTTTCTTTGGTAAAACTTACTTTTCTGCCCTAAATAGCAAAATGGTATTGCGTGACTTAACCATTTTACCTTAAAACATAATGTTCTTGATCTTCACGTATGTTTTTTCACTAATTACAGCAAAATGAGTAGTTTACACTGCAAAGCTACACCATTATCAGTCTGATTCATTTTTTGTTAGCTTTTTTTGGCCGCTGTCGCAATCCGATATAAACTATAAACTCGTTCGAATATTTTTATCATATGAATTGTATGAATCTGAAAAAAAAATAACTAATTTTTTTCCCTGCCGTACTTTTGGTAGATGAAAATGGCAAATATTCTTCTAACATGTTTCGCGCCATCAGCAATTTCGTGTAATGATGGATTAGCCAATGAGCTGGTTTCGTCTCTGGCAAGTGACCTGCATCGGCTTCAGAAGTCTCTGGAAGAGAGTCCTCCGACTCTTCGATGGTGTAGTGAGGCCATGCTTGTAGTGAAGAAGGCTCACTCTCATTTCCTCGTTTATTTCGAGAGGACTAAAGACTGCAGTCCATGGGAAGGTTCGAGTCGTTCGACAATGGTTGATGACTATATGAGTGTGTCTTTGGATCTTTTAGACTTATGCAACTTGCTTAAGTCTGCTCTTTCAGGCTTAGATAGACGGAGGATGATGGTTGATTTCATGGTTAAGACGGTCAAAGACGCCTCATTCACGACTATGGCATGTAAGATTGAACTCGAGAGAAATGAGACTGAGAAGAGTAACAATCTTTCCAAGTTCAGGAAAGTCTCCAAAGTGAAGATGAGAAGTAGAACTAAGGTGCATATTTTGCAACCAATTAGCAGCACAATGTCGATAATTTCTTTGTTCGTCTTTTGCTCTATTCTGCAGCAAAATCCCATCAAAATTCATGAGAAATTCTACAGCATGTTCCAAAACAGGAAATCATTCCCAGTTTCTGTCCGAAAACCTGGCATTATTTTCAGTACAGGAAGGTCAGTTTTGCTCGAGAAGGAGATGATTGAGGATGCACTGGCAGCATTCACAGCTGAATTAAAGGCGGTTAAGGCGGGTGAAGATGAAGGAAAACTGACAGAGCGCCTGGACGAGCTGAAGAACAGATCTGCCGATTTGAAACAAGGAATTGACTTGCTTGAATCTGTTATCAATGAGTTGTTTGAAGATGTTATCAAGGGAAGGAAACAAGTGATTGACTTGATCGCCACAAACAATCACAGCTTATACAATTGCTAGTATTAATTTTACTGTATGATTGCCTAAAGAACGAGTTAAAAATCGTAAGACATCAATAATTAATACTTCGTTAGTTGGTATTTATTTATTTTGTTAATATTTACCGAACATATTAATGAACAAGTGTGTTTAATTTTACTGATCTCAAAACATATTTCCTCCGTCCAGATCATTTGTCTATCTACTATTGACAGTGGAGTTCCGTCAGAAGCGCAGTGTACAAATTAGGTCGCAAAAATTAAACAGAAAAAAAAAAGTTTCAGTAGAGTTCCGACCAATATGCAGGTACCAACAAAACGACAAGATGTATCGACTCTATAGATTTAAATTGTCTATAAAGTAGAAATACATACTGTATAGATATCAATCAAAAAATTTCTTCTAAAATACATATGGAGGCGGTTTATCAAGATCAATGTAACAATTTCAGCCGTATTGAGCGATGACTTATCGAGGCATCATCAAATTAAATGAATTGTAATCAAATTGATACAAATGAGGAATCGATTCCCGTCATGACTGTTAAGCCAAAGTGTCATGCTGCTTCCTATTGCCACTTTGGATTTCAAATGAATTGTGTAGTCAGCTTTGCCTTCGCGATGAAAATTTCTGGTGTGTGTCGTGTGTTGTACCACCTATATGGATCTTGTGGCGGGTTAAATATCTTCTCAAGAACAGGGAGGCATGGACAAACATAAAATACGAAAGAGAGTGGAAAACTCTGTGCAGTGCATAATACTCCCTTCTACTCTGCAGCAACCTGTGTGTTGCGTTGTTCATCGGTCCTATGACGAAACAATTTGGCAATTTGTCTCCGTTCACAGTCCTGCAAAATGCAAATCATAAGCAACAACATTTAATATTTAAGGACATTTACCAACCTTTTTTCGAGAGAAATTCACCTTGGTGCTCTAATTTACAAATTCCATTGCAGTGACATTAATTTTGTCTAATTATGAAATGATGAGATTTATAAACTAGTTTTCAGAAAACTTTATGCGAAATTCACCTTAATATTTCATACAATGTTAATTTTTTTTTATGCTTAGATATCTCATGTTGCCAAATGAAGTTTAATTACTTGTGAAATCGCCAAAGTGAATTGTTTCTCAAAGTCCCGGACATGAAAGAGTAGGTCAATTAATTTTTTTTTTTTTTTTTTTTGTCAGAAAGAGTTGGTCAAATTAGGTAGTGAAAATGAGTCCTATTTTTGCAATTAGAAGCAAAAGTGGAATTAGGCTAAGATTCCTGCCCTCCAAAATGAAATTCTTTTGTGTGTATGATTCATGTTGTGAAAATCTCTCACCTTGAACATGTGTAGGTAGAACGGCTTGCTAGGGTTTTTCTTGCTCAGCTTCTGGTACGTATATGCAAAGCTTAATTGATCCCTAGGGGTGAAACGATCCACCTCATTGAACCACAAACAGGAGAACAGGTTCGACATAGGAGTGTGCGCCCTTATGATCAGTGACCCTTCTGGCACATCTGTTAGTAAATTTAACTCAGATGGTTAGTTCACAATAGACAGAAGTACATCTCTATCCCCATGTTTCTTGAAACAAATTATAAGAAAGAAGAAGAAAGATGCATAGCCGCAACAGAACGTACTGCTTGGAAGTAATTTATTAGGATCAGAAGCGTTGAATCTTTTTAGCCCATCAGCCAGATAGAATTGAAACTGCTGGTCTATCATAGTGTGGTTGAATTTATTAAGCTTTTTGTTCCGCTCAACTTCTTCCCAAACACAATGACGGTCATAGTGATTTGATATTGCATATTCATAGCCTTTCCGCCATAAGAAGTTTTCCAACAACAAAAGAGGATCATGTTGGAGGCGCAATTTGCTATCCAACCAGATTGAATACCTAGCATAAAATAAAAAGTTAAAAGGAATGCAAAATCAGAAATATTAAGCATGCTCATAGCAAATCAGAACAAGCTTGTGAATAAGAGGTGTTGAGTGCCTACAAAAGTACGGAGTATTTGTTGATCACTATATCAGTCTTAATGCTTACCACTAGGCAGCAAATGATTTGACATCTAGATCGAAAAAAATGCCCTTAAATTTGTTATAGCCGACTAATATATTTAACATTATTACGGGTGAAGAAAACTTGTGATCCATAGACTAGGTCCTTCAATCTTCCACAAAATGAAAGAGCAGTTTTCCTTTATTAGCACTATGCAAACCAACTTTTTTTCCTCAATACATTTACTAAAGCTTCCCCTATAGAGTCTTCACCATTAAGGAATACAAACATCACAATTAAACTGTCAGTTTTTGATGATTTTTAATAGGTCGAAGAATCAACACATAATTCTTAAGTAGTGTAGTTTTGATATAGCAACTTTCAGCTTGCCAGAAGGGGTTATATAATACATTCATTAACTACAAAGAACAATACAGTAGCTAATGCCCAAGTCTGAGTACTATGAAACTTCTGCCAAATTGGTCAAATCACGGCTTCGTCATCTGACTTACCATTCACAATTTGTAAGCTCAATTTACATGTGAGAAGGGTTTATTGTACAATAATGTGTAATTAGCAAACACCTAACGAACTACTTCAGCAATATATAAATTTCTACCTTCAGAATTCACTAACCACAATCTTACCTCGCAGATGGAAAAAGACGATGGGACAGAAGTTTTGGTATTTTGCCCACCCTTCTCATGTCTGTAAATGGGAGATTTTTCACCACAACCACCTTCCACAAACCAATGTAACCCATTCTGTCAGGCTTTTGGCCTTCTGAAGATAGAGTTTGCAAAGTGCTCTCATCCATGAACATCGCAAAGCAAACATTTTTCCTTGACAAACGACTAACCTGAAATAAAAATAACCAAGTAAGCTCCTATTCCGTCCTTGTTTTATAAGAACTAACAGATGTGAACAGGTGTAGAAACAGAGTGCCTGAAATTGTATTATACAATTTATAAAAGCACTCCACATCCCCTTTCTATTAATAACAGTAATGAACAAGGACACAACTGATGGAACACAGAGAGTTTGGCAAAGTCAGTTGAGCAAAGTAACAACAAATTCGATGAACCATAGATAATAAATGTGCAAGCTGACCAAAGAGTGATACAAAAAAAATACACTCAAAAGACCTCTCATACCGCTTTTGTGAAAGGAGATCTCAAGCGATCTGAGTTTCCAAAGATGCACGAAATAACAGCAACATGGCATTTGCTAATATATCGGTAATCATCTTCAGCCAAGTCAAATCCTGTGCCAGAATACTCTTTAGAACCCTTGACAAATCCACAATTTATCTTCTGATCACGTGCAATGAATGAATCTTCTCTTTCTCTTAAGCTCTGATGACCAGCAAACCTAGGTTCCCAATGATCTACCCCGTCAGGTTTTTCTTCTTTTTGAGTATACAACAACGAAAACCTTGCAAATTTTCTACTTTCCAGAGGCTCGACTAGCTGGACAGTAGAGTTCAGTAATTTCATCTCACAATTCGAAGCTGGAGAAAAATAAATTTAGAATTATGGCCCTCTTCACATAAACTTCATACACTGTTTCCTAAGTTGCAATAAAATGAGTAGAGTTACTTTCAGGGTTGCAAACTTGCAATGCAACAATTGCACATTAGAAACTTTAATAATACATTTTTGCTTTTAATGCTATGGTTATTGTCATTCTCAGAAAACTATGGCGTTAAATAGGGAATATCAATCATACATAAGATTTTTTATCATTGAATATCAATCATAACATTACACCTTTTGTAATTTGTTCAAAACTTATGCCTTTTCAAAGCATTTTCTCTAAGCCTCTTACCAAACGCAGTTTTACAAAAATAAAAGACATCGTTTGGTGATTATCAATCATAATAGTCTTTTCCTGCTATCAAAAGTCAGTGTAGGGCAAAAATAAGATCTTTTATGATTCCCTGAAAATGTCTATTATTTGCCAAAACTAACTTTTGACATAGAGTTCGGAAGAAATGCTACGATAATGTAGGAGTTTGAAAAAAAAACACTACCAAGGTTATAAGTTTTGAACACATGTATTGAAAGGTATAGCTTTTACTTCTTTGTTTTCTTTTTATCTAGAACTTTTCCTCCCTTTATCTAGTTCTCTACGATCTCTTTTGAAAGTCATTCCATCAGTATAGACTATAGACTGTAATAAGAAACTTACAGCTGTGATGTTTCCTGTGTCTGTTCTTTGGCCGCTTTCCAGGGCTAGTTGACTGTCCATCAGCCGTAATAGCATCTTTAGCTTTCCCACTCTTATCAGAATGCGATTTGGTAAAGCTATCTTGTGACGAGCTTTGGTCAGCAAGAGTACGACCTTCCCGAACATCAGCCTCATGGTCCTTAGAATGGGAATTGGGCAGTTCCGAATGCACCTCTTTAAGTCTACTGTCATCATAATCATCTATATGTGCATCATGTAAATCAATTCCATCATCATATTCATCATCGTTATCATTCTCTTCATTTTCCACTTCCAGTTTATTGTCATTCGAAACAAGATTTACACCCTCAGTATTTGCACCCATATGACTAGCATTCTTCAATGAAGCCTCATATTTCTCTTCATACACTTTAAGCTCGTTACGCCCTGCTTCATTGTATAATCCATGATGATTAGAGCCCCTCTGCACATTGTTGCTCGGCTTCTTTGGAGGACTTATCAAATCAATAGGAACTTGACCCTTTCGAGATCCACCCTCGCTAACACTATTCGTTTTCTCCATCTCATCCTCATTGTAATCTTCATCTCTTCTCCTGTCATCCCCATCCCAATATCTTGAATCACGACCATGAAGGGTAGAGCCATGGCCAAATTCGACATTTTGAGTATTAAACCTTGTCACATTCTTTAGAAAATCATCCTTGAAAGACTCGTCTTGAACATCAGTTGTATCATTGACTGCAGACAATCTACTATGAGTCACAAATTCACAAATGCTCAAGAAGCTATATAAAACTAGACTCAAAAGAAACCATACAACTTCTATGTGTTTGCCTTATATTTTATTTTTTTGGGTAGAAAGGGAGCAGGGGCCTTCAACTCTTCAAGCTTATGAATCCAACAAGGAACACATTTGCAGCAATATAACATGGTCTGAACTCTTCCAATCTTAAGTAACTTATCCATAAAACTGACCAGTTCAAGCAACAGAACGGAGTGACAACAAGTTCACCTAAACCTCATAACATGACACTACAAACCTTAACATCAGACGGAAAACAATAAAATCAGATGAATCTGGTGCATCATGCACACATCTTATTAGAACTTTGGTCAATGAAATACCTTTTCTACCCTTACATTTTCGAAGATGTAGGAGTACTAAGCTTAAGATAGTATACCAAATACTTCTCTTCAAAAAACATTCACACCATCCGCCTACAGCCCTACACCTAAGCTTTACGGATCAAAATCTACCAAACACAGGGTAAGCACCTAACGACCTAAAGGCAAATCCAGTGACTAGTAACAATTTGGTCCATGTTTAGTAAATCTTGCGTAACACCATGTCATACATTGACGAACTTGGTTACAAGCCTACAAGTATCCCCATCCTCCACTGGTTGGATTTCGGCCATAAAAGAACCACACTCCCATGATCCCATCTATGATCCCGGCATTCACCAAATCATGAGCCTACTAATCCATCCTCCCCAAACAGATTCAGCAAACTTCTAAATTTCATTAAATTCGTCAAAACGAATACCCTCTCACAAAATACTCTCAATTCAACATTAACCAATCGAGTTCGCAAAATCGCAACCAGTCCTAATCACATGTGCTAGTGAAAACTCCCTATCTCAGCAACCTAAGTTCGAAACTAGGCAGCAGCAGCAACAATACTCTCAAATACACTACATTCAGCAAAATATATCATTATAATTGATCAAATTCAGCAAAAATCAAACACATTAAATTCATCAAATCGAACAGCAAATAACAAAACACTGTCAGTTCAACGATCAAATAATCAATTTCGCAACGAAACATTACAGCAATCTAATTCAATAACAGCAACAAAAACAACTACCTGAATGATCAGAAGTAGAAAAGTACAGAAACGCAAGAGCAGAAACAGCAAAAACGAAACAAACGAAAGTAATAGCGGAACCAATCGAGATCCTCCGATTCTTCAATCTACGGTGATTATACGACTTCTTATAGTAGTGCGAAGCTCCTCTAATGGCGATCGCAACATGTTCGCCGCCGTTCGCGGTGGAAGTGACGGCGGAGCTAGTACTAGCGCCGCCGCCGCCATTGATGTTATTGGACTGTCTATACTGTGCCATCTATGCATTGTTCAGCTAGTGATTACTGTTACTGTTACTGTTGCTGCTGCTATTTAGCGCCATGATTGTTGAAGCTGAATTGAGAAGTTTAATTGAGATTTGAATTTGATTTTGAGATTTGGTAGGGTTTTGTAAATTAGGGTTTATGGTTTAATTGATTTGATTTGAGATTTTGGGATGATTTGGGGAATGGTGTGATTGTTTTTGAAGGAGGGAAGGTGTGGGTAACTGAAAGCAAGAAGATGGGTGAATTTATTTGTTTTATTTATTGCAAGTTTTATTATTTTTAGGATAATTTTGTACTTGTATTAATTAATTAATTAATTAACTAGTTTAGATCCCGCGCAATGAATCCGCGGTATATATAGAAATTTTATTTTTGTATTACTTTCTCAATATTATAGCTCATGCACATTCATGCGCGATATTTATAAAGTTTTTATTTTTCAGGATATTATTTTTACATTTTAAATCAACACCTCAATAATATTTATATTTCACCCAATTATATCTTGATAAATTTTGAGTTTAATTGAAAGGTTAGAATTTAAGTATAAGATTATATTTTAAGGAAAGGTAATATTTTATCAGAAAAAAGTTTCACACATTTCCTTATTGAGGTATATATGCATTTTGGAGTGAAAACTAAGGAAATTTTATTTTCTTAGTAGTAAGGGAGATTCTAAATTGACTCTATCAAAATTTTATTTTTCACCTCATTGTAATTTTGATATGAGAAAAAGAAAAATTGAACGGTAACACTAATCACGAAGATTTATTATGTTGTGAAATGTCTATTTTAATGAATTTTTTTTTTATCATAAAGCTAATGATTTTATGTTATATATTATCTAAAATCATTTTATTTATTTTTTTCACGAAGCTAATTATATCGGTTTGTATTTTTGTATTATACCGAATAAGT
>JAGPOY010002309.1:0-15060 GCA_018983105.1 Silene uniflora | reverse complement strand
ACTAATCAACTAATCAAGAGTAAAACGAAAATAACGAAATGGAAAACTGAAAATAAAGAGACACGTGAGTTTTGAAGTGGTTCAGCCTCACAAGTCGAAGCCTACGTCCACTATTCTCGATTAATAATTTTAGTACCTTTCTTCGGATTACAAAATTATCAACCCACTCTTACAGTTAACTCTAACTGTAACTCACTCGAATATTTCTACTCGAAATTTTCCTCGAGTATTTCTACTCGACACTCGCTCGAATATTTCTACTCGAAAATCACTAACTTAAGTTACTAAGAACGTATTTGATGCTCTTCTAAGTGTTCACACAATTGAACGAATAAGAAGCAATGTAAATACTATTATCTTGCAACGTAATTTTAAGAACAAACGAGTATTTTGAAAGCACGACTTTTCGCAAAGATTTAAACACAAAACAATAAATTCACTTATATGAAATTTTGCTCAAAATTGTTTTGCAGAGGATTGTTATATTTCGATAAGTTAGTTTGAAGTATGAAACGTCACGTGTATTTATACTAGAGATGGACACGAGGGTTTTGGTCGAAAAACCCTAGGAATGCCGCGAGACAATCTTAGCTTGGAACGAAAGAAATGAATGAATCGTTTCTTATTTTAATCCACGAGATAATTTAGTTAAGTAAATAAGATAGATTATTATCTGAGTTTACCTTAAATTATTCTTAGAGAATATCTTGCCTAGATAAAATATTAAATCAAATATTTATCTTTAAGATATACAAATATCTTATTAACAAATTTATTAGATTTAATTAGATACATTACTTGAGTAAGAGGACTTTCGATGCAATCCAACTCCTGAAGAGCCGTGCGGCCGAAACCCTAGTCAAGCCTATCTAGGTCAAGTCTCACGTGTGGATTAGGGTTTAACCCAATATAGCTTATCAAACCCTAGGAGGCATGACGACTTCACAAGCCGTTTTACCAACCAATAAGGAAATGTAAACTATCCACTAAATAACTCGAATTTCATCTCTATTATACACACATGTGAATCTGAAATATATTTGAAAGATTTTTATCCTTTAAAAATGATTTTAAAACATTTAAAATCGTGCTCTTAAATACTACTCAATGTTATAGCCAAACGAGCCATAACATTAAGCTTGTCAAATAAAAGTTATAGACGTAATAACTAGAACTTTTACTTTCCAACGTTATTCGTAAAATACCGTTACTCGATAGATGTCCTATACTAGCTAATCTTCCTGGAGATCTTCAGTAGTAGGTTCATCTTTTGACGTGATCTTAAACTCTTCATCTTGGAGTTTGTTTATAGACTTGATCGAGTCTTTGCTTGAGTGATCATCACTTGAAACTTGTTACGGTTTTCTCGTGACGCTTTAAGTATTCTTCAATGACATAATTCAAGCTTGTTATATCATTTGTAATCTTCCATCGAATCTATACGTCCTTCATTTCTTGCATATCGATCTTCATTTTGATCTTCACAAATCGTAGCTTTAAGTGTAGCCTTTGTTTATTCTATTCATAGACTAAACAAACGATTACGAGCACAAGAATATAACATGTAAACATAGACGTAGTCATTATCAAAACTCTTAACATATGTGAACTCATATGGTCCAACATCATCCCTTACCTTTAGTGTGCTCCTAACAATCCTATCCCGGGGTTCATTTTATTTAGACTCTTCCTATGTTCATTAGATTCATTAGTTTAGGCCTGAGGATCGATCGCTCTGATACCACTTTGTAACACCCCCATTTATTTAAGGGCCTGAACTAGGACTCCCCAGATAAATGACGGTGTTACCATCTCGGAACACCGAGGTAGTAGATAACAAAGGAAAGAAATTCAGTACTTTATTGTAAATAATAACGTGAGATTACAACCGAAATATAAAGTCTCAAAATAAAGTCTGATAAACTAAACAAGATAAAGACTAATGTGAGCTAAGCACAAGGCCGGTCAGTCCAAGCTCTCTTCCCAGCCAGCTCCTATCAGTCTCTGAAGTACCTTCAATCTGCTCACCAATAATTGGATCAACACAGGCATACACGAATACACAGGGTCAACCACGAGGTTGAGTAGGTAATACAATGAAACAACAATATGGTATGCATGCTCCTCCATCTCCATCACAACTCATAACCCAAAACTCCCAGCCATACCGATCCCCGGCAGACTATCAATCGACCGTCGTCGATATACCAGCTCGCAGCCGAGGACACCAGAGCAAGTCCTGCAGAATCAGCCTGGGCCTTATCACAACATCATCCTCGCCTCATCATCCTCCAACTCCAATGCATATGCAGTACTTAGATCCTCGCCTCATCATCCTCCAACTCCAATGCATATGCAGTACTTAGAAACAGATTATCAATAATGCTCAATGTAAACAGATCAGTCAACCATATTACAGCATATGAATCACAGATTAAGTCAACTCAGTTTTAATTGTAACGATAGCAAGTCAAGTGTATTCCCCTACCTCAAAATAGGAGCAGACAGATAAGTAGATGCTCAGAAATACTCCACTCGAAACTCGCCACCTAAAAATACATGTACAATAATCAATTCACTTGCAACTATTCCCGTTCCCAAAATAGAAAGGTTACTAAATATAGAAATCTCCCAAAATGGAAGGTTTCCTAAAATAGAAACTTTCCCGAAATGGAAAGTTTCCTAAAATAGAAACTTTCCCAAAATAGAATCCCGACACAAAGTCTCACAACCCATATCAATAATTAACAAAATAACACTATTCAATAATAATATTGACGCCCAAAAAATAAAAACGACCCAAACGACCAAATATTAAAACTCGAAATACTAAGACAAAATTGTAACCATCGAACTCCGTCATTTCGCACACACGCCCCCTTTCCCCGACTACCACTGACCACGCACACCACCCACACACGCCGACAACCACCAATCCCAACACCAGGTCTGGCCTGACCGTCACCAACCACCCCAACCACGTTCGACTCCCTCCGGCGAATCGAACCACAGCCTTAAAAAGGCCTGGTTCGCACCCCAGCCGTGTCTAACACCCTCAACAGCCCCGCAACTCGCACGACAACCACCGCGCCTCATCACTGACACCTCACCGACTCACCACCCTCGACACGACTGCAACCCAACGCCCCCTTGACACATGGCACCACCGATTCGACCTCCCCCGAGTCGACGGTGGCGCCACCCCAAAACCCTATGTCTACAACCGCTAACCCTACCCATATCGCAACCCTGCCATAACCCACGACTTCTGCCACCGCCACGATCACTGTTAGCCACCCAACCCACCGTCATCTGACTCGACCCAGACTCCTCTAGCCATAACCCCCACCGTCATCCACCACCACGACCTCATAACCGCGCACAAACCCGACTCAAGAACGACGGACGAAAGGCAAGGGAAGGATGTTTACCTATAACGGCCACCTGTATAGACACCAGCGACGTCCTGAACCACCAGCGACCACCCCTCGAAGACTCCCTGATGCGCCGTCACACTCCCTGCTCCCTCGTCTCACTTGCCTCGTTTTGTGTGCCGAGTTGTGCCTCGGTTTTTGTGTGGCGGTGGGAGGATTAGGTTAGATGATTATAAGGGGTTGATTAGGGTTCGGGTAAGCCGGGTCATTTGATGGGTAGATGGGTCGATTTGGGTAGACGGGTTGGTATGATCAAATGACTATAACGGACTTCTACCCAAGCCAAGGTTCGATCTTCGACTGAATGATAACCTACGATATAAACTCGACTCAATAATAACTTACGATATAAACTCGACTCAATAATAACTTATGATATAAACAAGTACACTATTACATAATAAATACTCGCGTAATCGTAATCGATCATAGAACACGGGGTATTACAACAACAATCTTCTTTTTCTTCATTCCTCTGTTTTGCCCGCCCTTCCCAGCTACGAGTAGCTCGGGTTGGCTCCATAAAGTGTGGGACAAAGAAATGGCATGCCAAAAACTTCCCCACACTTCGCCTTGGCGACATCTACACTTACAAAACACAAATTAGAGTACCCTCCCCCACTTCTCTCCAAATGACTTCCAATGAATTGTACATGAACTTCAAAATGCAATAATAAATAAACGAATGCATAGTTAGGAGATTAGTATATTTACTCTTGAGATGGTCTTGATGTGCTTCCTTTCTCATAAGTAGAGCTCTTTGCATGAGTGATTGAATTAGGATCGTCATAACCTGCTTCGTAGTCGAAAGTCATAGCATTGCCTGTGTATGGGTTGACATACCCTTCGAATTCATCATCCCAAAGTCCGAAGACTTGCTCTCGTGTTCCTTCCATGCTCAAGTTCGAGATAAATTCTTTCATTTGGTCAATTAGAATGCATGACCTTTTTCATCTCCTTCCTTTGTGGGTTCCTTCTCGAAAGGACCTTGCTCTCCAAAGATAGCTTTCTCAATTTCATCTACTTCCTTTTCCCATTTTGAAGTTGCAATGGGTAGAAGCTAAACTTCTTTTCCTTTCTCATTTGCTTGATCAATGGCGAAACACGGCTCTTTAAAACTAGGAGCTTTCATCATCTTGACGAGGTTGAAAGTGATCTTTTCATCTCCCACTTCTAGGGTCAACATCCCGTTCTTTACATCAATGACCGCTTCGGCGGTGTGTAATAATGGTCTTCCTAGGATTATGGGGATGTGGACATCTTCCGCCATCTACCACAACAAAGTCAACGGGAATGTAAAACTTGCCAACTCTCACCGGCACATCTTCTATTACTCCCATAGGTTCCTTGGTGGAGCGATCCGCCATTTGTAAGGTCATGCTTGTGCAATTCAACTTTCCCATGCCAAGCTTCTCATAGACCGAATAAGGCATCACACTTACACTCGCTCCAAGGTCACATAGAGTGGAGCATAAAAAGCTCACTTAATGAATTGAATTCACTAAAAGGACAAGAAATGCAGCTGATAATTAAGAATGAACAATAAAGCCGAGATCTTTAACAAGTAATTTGGGTTTGATGCTTGTGAAAACGACCTGACTTGGTGAATGACACAATAACTGATGCAATGAAAATGATGGATAGATTAAAATTCAGAAAGAACAATTAAGTTACTGCCACATAGGTCAGTCAAGAATCAACCCCACACAGGTAATTGAGTTCTTACTCCCACACAGGAAAGTTAAATCTGCAATGCAGTAATTTTCCTTCTTCAAAAGCCGCGTCTCTCTGATACAAACTTTAGAATTTATACACAATGTTGTACTCGAATAAGGAAAGGACAAACTACAGCTCTGCCACAGCTTTTTGGTGAACAACAGTCCAAAATAACAACTAGAATAGTACTATGCAACATGTGTCTGTGATTGATGCAATACTTGGTGATCAAGGGAGTTTCTTGAGGTCTTCTCCAGGACAAAGTTGTAGTCTGCTTGGCCCTTAGGTCAGGTGTAATGAGGTAAGGCCCATCTGGCTCGAGCCATAGCTCATAAATTGGACTGGAACAGGCTGAGACAGACACCCTGACTGGACTAACATAGAGGACTGATCTGGACTTTGATGGCTAGCATTAGCTCCTGCTTCATCCCCTACCTCTTGAAAGCCTTCCTCATTACTGAACTCCGTTTCTCCTGTAGCTTCATCTCCAAAGTAGGGTGTCAGATCCCCAATATTGAAGGTCCCTTGCACACTATCATCTCCAGGCAATATCAGCTTGTAGGCATTGTCTCCAATTTTTTGACCAATCTTGAAAGGCCCCTCTGCTCTTGGCATTAATTTGTTCTTTCTCTTGCTAGGGAACCTTTCATTTCTGAGATGTAACCACACCAAATCTCCCACCTGGAATGCTTTCCTGGTCCTAGCTTGCATTGCCCTTTTCTGGTACCTGTCATTTGTTTTGTGAATTTGCTGCTGAACTGATTCATGTAGTTTTCTAAAGGATTCTATCCTGGCCTCAGCATCAAAGCCGTACTCTTCAGCAGGTATCTTTGCAAGGTTCACAGGCATGTGTGGGTTGATGCCATAAACTACCTCAAATGGTGAGAGGCCAGTAGCAGCTGTAGGAGCTCTGTTGTAGGCAAATTCAGCTTGGGCCAATTTCATGTCCCAATCTTTTAAGGACTTGCTCACAATGCTCCTCAAGATCTGAGTCAAGGTTTTGTTGGTTACTTCTGTCTGCCCATCAGTTTGGGGATGATAGGCTGTACTGAATAAGAGTTTGGTATTCAGTAACTTCCACAATGCCTTCCAAAAGTAACTGAGGAACTTCACATCTCTGTCAGAGACCATGGACTTGGAAACTCCATGTAATCTCACAATTTCTCTGAAATATAGATCTGCCACTCCCATAGCATTCTCAGTGTTTTTGCAAGGTATAAAATGAGCCAATTTGTTGAATCGATCCACAACCACCATAACTGAATCCTTGCTTCTTTGTGGCCTGGGTAGGGCCACAATGAAATCTAGGCTAACATCATCCCAAGGTTGTGTGGGAACAGGGAGAGGAGTATAGGACCCTACTTTGAAGTGGCTTTTAGACCTTTGGCAATGTCCACACCTTTGGATGACAGACTGGACATCTGATATCATTTTAGGCCAGTAAAATGGTCTTGCAGGATCTCTAAGGTCTTGTTAATCCCAAAATGCCCAGCTAAACCACTAGAGTGCACCTCTCTTATAAATAAGTCTCTAGTTGAACCCACTGGAATGCAGACCTTGTTTCCTTTGAACATGAATCCTTGTTGCAAATTGTACTTGCTGGACCTTCCTTCCTTACAATTATTAAAGTCTGCAGCAAAATCGGTATCCTGGTGGTACAACTCCTTGAGCAGCTCAAATCCAAGCACCCTGCCTTCTAGTAATGTCAAGGCATGACTTCTCCTGGAGAGAGCATCTGCCACCACATTATGTTTTCCCTCCTTATATTTGCTGGCAAATGAGAAAGATTGTAAGAACTCTACCCACTTGGCATGTCTTGGATTAAGTTTATGTTGCCCATTTATAAACCTCGGAGATTCATGGTCAAAATGGATTACAAAGGGTTTGGGTTTGAGGTAATGGCTCCAGTGGTGCAGAGCTCTGATGATGGCATAAAACTCTTTCTCATAGGTGGAATAATTCAACTTAGCTCCAATGAGCTTCTCACTAAAGAAAGCTACTGGTTTCTTCTCTTGAATTAGTACTGCTCCTATGCCAACTCCACTGGCATCACACTCTATCTCAAATAGCTTCCCAAAGTCTGGTAAGGCCAGCATGGGTGCTGAGCAGATCTTGCTTTTGAATTCCTCAAAGGCCATTTGGGCTGCCTGTTCCACTTAAACTCCCCCTTTTTCAAGCATTCAGTGATAGGAGCAGCTATTGCACTAAAATTTTTTATGAACCTCCTGTAAAAAGAGGCCAACCCATGGAATCCTCTAGTTTCAGTGATGTTTGTTGGAACAGGCCATGATCTTATGGCTGCGATTTTGTCCTGATCTACTGAGATGCCTTGGCCAGACATAATGTACCCCAAGAAGGAGACTTCTAGTACCATGAAGGAGCATTTTTCTATTTTGCCAAACAGCTTGTTCTTCCTTAATGTGGTGAAAATCTCTCTGAGGTGTCTGGGGTGATCTGTTGTGCTAGTGCTATAAACCAGTATATCCTCAAAGTATACCACTGCTGATAATCCAATAAAAGGTCTGAGGACTTCAGTCATGAGCCTCATAAAGGTGCTAGGTGCATTATAGAGTCCAAATGGCATCACAAGCTATTCATAGAGCCCTAATTTGGTTTTAAAAGCTGTCTTCCACTCATCACCTCTTTAATTCTGACTTGGTGGTAACCCTGTCTTAGGTCAATTTTGGAGAAGGTGTTGGCTCCACTCAATTCATACAACAGGTCATCAAGTCTAGGAATAGGGAATCTGTATTTGACAGTTATGTTATTGATTGCCCTACTATCAATGCACATCCTCCAAGTGCCATCTTTTTTTGGAACAAGAAGTGCTGGTACAGCACAAGGACTCATGGATTACCTAACATATCCTTTGCTTAGTAACTCAGATATTTGGTCTTGCAGTTCCTTAGTTGTGAGTGGGTCACTCCTGTAAGCTAGTTTGTTGGGGAGTGCAGCCCCTGGAATTAGGTCAATCTGATGTTCCACCCTCCTCACAGGTGGTAGCCCAAGGGGTAATTCAGCAGGGAATGTTTTGGTATTTTTCTACCGATTACTAGATGGGGGGTCATGGTAGGTTGAGCTTACTATATTTAGTACTAATTGTTGATGTTAAACGTGTTTAGTTTGAATGTTGTAGGTTGAACGCGTATGCTGTAATGAATAACGAAATAAAGTACGAAACACGAGATTTTGGTGACGCGGAAAACCCAAGGTGGGAACAACCGCGGGAGGGAGACGGTATCCCTCCAAGGAGTTTCACTATGATCTCTTTAGGGCACGATTACAACGTTTAGAGCTTGAGGTTCGAGAATTAGGTTACAAAGTATGTGTGTGTATTCTTCGTCCAGAAATCGAATTGAATCCCTTTGATGGTGTTGCTTCCCTTGCTTTTATAGTAGAGTTTCACATCTAGGGTTTCCTTTCTTCACCTTCACGTCCTTCCATAAGTGTTGAGGCCGAATATTTCCTTCTTTGGTTTATGGTATAGTCGTCTTTAGATTTCTTTCCTATTCCGCGCTTTCCTTATTTGTATTTTCCATATTTGCATCTTTCCTTATCTCGCGACCTAATATTGCGAGTATCTTTATTCCATAATTGCGACGTTCTGGAATTGTCTCTTCCTTGATCGTGTAAGCCTGCTTCCTGACTGGTCTGGAGTAGGAGACGCCAGACTTGGTCTGCTGTACGAGTTCATCTGGGGCCAGGCTGCTTCTGGTGTCTTTGGGAAGTAGCGTGATTTTTACCCAAACAGTTTGCCCCAAATTTCTTGCGTAACACATCTTCTTGTGGTAGAGCGGGAAATTATTAGATCTTGGATTTCGTTCTTCCCCAAGTATTTACTCCAACTAACTCAATTATTACTCGTCTTAATTACTGCCGCCTCCCTTTCCTTCATTCATTTTCAAATCATTTCAAACTTTTCTCCTTCTCTCTTCCTTCATCTTCGCCCGCTATTTCCAACTTCCAGGTAACCAACCCTTCTTCTCCCTTCTTCAATCTCGCTTTCTTTTTTCCTTGACAAAAATGGTGAAAAGAAACTTATGCCACTCCACTTCGTCTTCTTCATCTCCGATCAATCTTGAGCCCGACGAGGACTTCCCCTCGCAGGGTATTTTAAAATACCCCCACGACTGCGACTCCATCCTCACCGCCGCTGATGTTTCTCTGATCAAAGACTTGCTGGGTCTTGGTGATGGGGTTGAGATCCATATTCCTCGGCCAGGACAAAAAGCCGATTTCCTTCGCCGGAGATGGATTTGTTTATATCTCTACCCTTTTACTATTGGTTTAAAATTCCCGTTTCCTGTTTTGATTAAAGATTTTCTTCATTCCAATCGCTTTGCGGTTGCACAAATAAACCCCTATGCCTGGAGCATCCTGCTGTCCGCCCTTGCCTTGAATAAGGTCTTGGGGGCTGATATTAACCTTGAGGACCTAGCTTGGCCGTTTTCTTGCCGCTCCCTGGGGAAGGGTCAGTACACTCTTCGTCTCAGGGACGGTTATGATAACTTCCTGACTATGCCCCTCTCGGTCGAAAAATGACGACTGGTATCAGAAGTTCTTCTATCTGAAGACCGATTGTCTTGACTCCTCTACTGATTATATTTTCGAGGATTGGGTTAGCCGAACAAGTACGCCTTCTTTGTCTCATATTTTGCATGTATTTTTGTTTTGCTCACACGCTTACCATCTTGCTGCATGCAGAGCCTAATCCACTATTCAGATCTGAGTCTGAGGACGAGTCTGTTGCCAAGCTGTTCTCAATTCCTGCTGATAAGAGGAAGTTTCCAGATCTGCTTGCTGGTTTTGCCACTTTGACTGCTATCTCTGCACCTTCTCCTGCTAGATCAATGGCTTCAGGTAACTTTCTGGCTGAATAGTCATATTCTGACGTCTGGTGATACCTTTCGTGTGTAATCTGATGTGCCTCTAAATTTGTTGATCATAGGAAGTACTCCTTTCAATGCCCTGCACTCCTTGGTTGAAAGTGCTAGGAAGAGAGCTGCTGGAAGCTCGTCATCGTCTGCTCCTGCCTCCATGAGGATGGCAGTAGAATCTCCTATGCCCCAGGTTACCCCGAGAGTGGGAACCACGGCTACTCCTCGTCCTGTGCCTCAAGCTGTTGAGGTGACTTCTTTTGGCTCGAGTGGAACTAGAGGCTGCTGCAGAGAGAGAGCAGGAGTATGGTATCTGCGTCCCAATGTCGTTTGGGGACCCTGACCATACACCCTACTGGCCTCAACTGGAACAATTCGTGATGCCGGTGTTTCGCAGGAATCTTGATGATCTGCATCCGGAGGACTCCATTGCTATGGGCTGCGGGCAGGCCTTTACAGTACGTATTCGTTTTCTGCTTTGCTTTGTTGTTTATCCTGCATTCCTGTCATAAGGAACTAGACGTCTAATATCAGTATGTACCTGGTAGGTAATGCAGCATGCTCTTTATTCATGGAAGGTAGTCAATAGAGCAAGGACTGAGGGGGCTGCCATGAATGCTCAGGTCAGGAGGTTGATAGAGGAGAATGCTGCTCTGAAGGAGAAGATTGCTGAAGGTAGGAGGCTGATGGTGGAGCAGAGAAGCAGGATCCAGGAGGACGCAGCTCAGGTGGCTCGTGTGGAGGAGATGTGCCAGGCGCTGTCTGAAAATCTGACTCAGGCAGAGAACAAGATCAAGGAGCTTTCTGATCTGGCATTGGCTGTGGCAAATTTTGCTGCTTGGTCTGGCCGGATCGACTCCATGCGAGCCTATGCTAATGGTGAGCATACTTCCTGGAATGTTGAGGAAGAGGACAGGCTGCTGCGGGAAGAGTTCCCTACGCCTCTTGATCTTAGGAGTCTGATTCCTGGAGCTGGCGAGGTGGAGTCTCTGGCTGCTGCTGTCCAGATTGGCGAGGCTGCTGTGGAGGAGGCTGAGGAGGTGACAGCTGCAGAATTTGCAGATAAGGCTGTATCAACTCCTGAAGAGGTAGCTGCTGCTACTCAGCCTATGGTGGATCCTGCACAACAAGGTCAGCAAGAGGAGACAGCAGCAGAGGCAGCAGAGGGTAAAGCAGAGCTGGTGTAGGTGCTCCATCCTCCCTCCTCAAAATATTAAGCTTGATAGTTAGCTTTTGGAACAATGGTGTTTTTAGCCCTGTGTGGCTTAAGTTGTAATATTTTGAACAATGTGCTACATTTAGCCCAGGCCTGCGTGGAAACAGGGGGTCATTAGACAATTTGTGCCTGCTTGGTGAGCAGGTAACATTATATATTTTGAGCCTGGTGGCAGGCTTGGTTGTGAAACCTTGTTTTGGTTTCAAATTCCTTACCGTCGAAATAACAGGTAGGTGGGCTGCACAAGGTGCAACAAACAGGTATACAAATCACAAAACATACGTAGATAGGTGTTAGTTGCAATAGATAACAGGTAATGAATGTTAGCCAACAAGGGCGTTAT
The DNA here is from genome assembly GCA_018983105.1 of Silene uniflora. NCBI lineage: Eukaryota > Viridiplantae > Streptophyta > Magnoliopsida > Caryophyllales > Caryophyllaceae > Silene > Silene uniflora. The sequence goes on along the minus strand of JAGPOY010002309.1, from coordinate 3,474 downwards.
TCAGGAAAGCAGGTTAAGTTAGCCGTCTGGGGCGTTAGATAATTTGAATTCTAGCCGTCTTAGGGCATTATTCGCATAATAAAATGAATTCTAGCCTTCTAGGGCATTATTCATATAAGAGTTTGAATTCTAGCCGTCTAGGCGTTATTCAGGAGGAGGATGACTGAATTCTAGCCGTTTAGGCGTTATTCAGGAAGGAGATGAACTAGCTGTCTTAGGCATCACTCAAGGCAAGTTTGTAGTCGTTCTGGGACTTTAAACATGCATGCGGTTTAGAGTGTACACTGTGAGGAATCAGATAGCTATCTTGGGGGTGATCTCAGGGATACTGGTGTGTAGCCATGGGCTGTATAACCGAGTTCCTTTCGTGTCCACCCGCCGAGTGGAGGCACTTGTGGCTGGCTAGACAAGTTAGGACTGTCCTGCACCGGCCTGCCCCGCTGTTTAGGGGTCTGACCCCTTGTGAGGGTCAGACTTCCTGGAGTACGTGTGCCTGCTAAGTTATGAAAAGCAGAGTGCAAAATTCCTCTTCCATGAATCAAAAGACACATCAGAGGGAAGCAGTTACCTGGTTCCAGTCCACAGAATCCTGTAACTTAATCGGGATACTGGGGGACTCAGAAACTAATCTGAATCCAGTAGGTTCCAGAACCATAACTCTCTGATATTTTATGGTCGTAAAGAGAAAAATAAAAAAGGTAAAAAGGGGAAAAAGGACACAGAAAATATAAAAGACTTATTTTATAAACTTTGCAAAAGACCTACCCCTAAGCCTAGTGCCTTACTTATTTTATTTTATTTGTTCATGGACTGCTGAGGTATTTTCTGCAGACTAGCTTTCCACTCCTGTTAGGTGTAATACTTCTTCAGGTGGAGAATATTCCATGGCCTGTATATAAGTTGACCTTGTAGTGTTATGAGCCTATAAGCACCTTGGCCAACTATACTCTCTACCTGGTATGGACCTTCCCATTTGTAGGCGAATTTTCCTGGCTTATGGTTTTTGGTGTTCTGGAATACTTTCCTGAGGACGAGGTCCCAAATTTGCAGGATCCTGACTTTGACGTTTTTGTTGTATGACCTGGCCACAACTTGCTTGTATGAAGCTAGGCGTATGGAGGCGCTGGTTCAGAGTTCGTCTATTGTATCAAGATTCCTGGCCATGTCGATCTGGTTCCGTTCTAGCGTCTGGCACGAGTATCGGTGAGTAGGAACTAGAATTTCTGATGGGATAACAGCCTCTGCCCCCAATACTAGGCTGAAAGGCCTCTGTCCTGTCGCTATCTTTGGTGTAGTTCTGTCTGCCCATAGGACTAAGGGAAGCTCATCAGCTCATTTGCCTCCTAGCTCATGTAGCTTCTTTCGGAGATTTTCAATAACAATTTTGTTGTTGGATTCGGCCTGGCCGTTGGACTGTGGATTTCTGGGAGCAGACTTCTTCAGGGTTATATTCCACCTGGCGCAGAAGCCTTCTGAGTTGTCAGACACAAATTGTGCTCCATTATCGCAAATGATTTCTAGTGGGATACCAAAGCGGCTGATGATGTTTCTCTTGATGAAAGAGATCACATGTCTCTCCTGTATTTCAGGGAAGGCCTCTGCTTCGATCCACTTGGAGAAATAATCAGTCATTGCTAGCATATATGTCAGGTTTCCTGGTGCTCGTGGTAGTGGACCCACAATATCCATGCCCCACATCATGAATGGCCATGGTGAGATAATAGGATGCATTAATTCTGCTGGCTGATGTATAACGGGTGCAGATCTCTGACATGAATCATATTTCTTTACGTACTGTACTGCATCCTCACGCATAGTTGGCCAGAAGTATCCTTGTCGTAGAGCCTTGTTTGACAGACTCCTGCCCCCTGCATGGTTTCCACAATCGCCAGAGTGGATGGCATGTAGAACAGTTTGTGCTTCCTCCTTGTCTAGGCATCTGAGATATGGTCCTGCCAGGGATTTCCTGAACAGTATATTATCGATCAATACGAACCTAGATGCCTTCATTCTGAAACTCCTCATCTCCTTCTTGCTTCCTTGTAATATGTCTTCCTTCAACCAGTCTATATAGGGCTGGCGCCAGTCGCCGTCTAGTGCTGGCTCTGTGGTACTTCACACTGATATTCCTGCCCCATTAACCTGCTCTGGTTTCTCGGGATCAGCCGTATTCTCTTTGTTAATGGCTGGTTCCAGGATGTGGACAATAGGTATGTTCGATAACTCTGTTGGCTTGAAGGTTGATCCTAATGTAGCCAATGCATCTGCTTCCACGTTCTGTTCCCTGGGAACCTGTGTTATGGTGAATGTCTTGAACTGCAAGGTGAGCTTTTTTGCCACTGCCAGATAAGCTATCATCTTGGAGTCCTTGGCCATGTAGGAGTCATTCACGTGGTTTACTATCACCTGGGAATCACTATACACCTGGATATCCCTTACTTTCAGTTCTAAAGCCAATTTCAGTCCTAGGACCAATGCTTCATACTCTATTTCATTCTTTGAACTCGTATCTTACTGCCTGAACTATAAGGTCACCGTCTGGGGATCTCAACACTAGTCCTACTCCTGCGCCCCGTGCATTAGATGCTCTATCCACATTCAGGACCCATGTTTCAGTTGTGCTGCTGTTTTCTAGTGTCAGAATTTCCTTTTCTACCCCAGCCTGTATGCTTGGGCTGAAGTCAGACACGAAATCTGCTAGAACTTGCGATTTGATAGCTGTGCGGGGTTCGAATTGCAGACCGTATCCGCTCAAGTGTACTGCCCATTTGGCCATTCTACCAGACAATTCTGGCTTTCTCATGATTGCTTTCAAGGGGTAGTTGGTTATGACACGGATTGGGTGGGCTTCGAAGTAGGGGCGCACTTTATATGAGGCAGTTACGAGTGCTAGAATTAATTTTTCCAGAGATGTGTATCTGGTCTCGGCTGGAAGCAGACTTTTACTCACGTAATATATCGGATGCTGCGCTTTGTCCTGCTCCCTGATGAGGACTGCAGATACTGCTGCTTCTGTGATGGAGAGATAGAGGAGTAGATCTTCTCCTGCCTCCGGCTTCGGTAGTAGAGGCGGGGTGCTCAGGTATCTTTTTGTTGGAGGATATGTATTCGACAATAATGCGTCATAGTAATTTCTAATTACGTTATTTAAATCTCATGTTAAGAATACAAATTGGGAAAATTACTCCTAGTTAACTGATCGACATTTATCGGTAATGATTGGCTTACTAGAGGTTGACATTACTGTCATATGATGGTGTTTAGATCGGTTGATCCCTTTAAGGTCATATCTTAAGGGAATTCGATTTCAATTGATTATTTAATTAATCGTATGGGATACGGATTAATTAATACCTTATTACGGAAATAGATTTTTTCGAGTGAATGGACGTCTTATTGTAATTGGATTAAATAAGATATCGTCTAAGTAATTAAATCGTTTTATTACTTGTAAATTGTAAATTGTTTACGTTT
>JAGPOY010002308.1:13413-23845 GCA_018983105.1 Silene uniflora | reverse complement strand
GGTATATAGAGCGGACGTTCGTGGTTTGCTCCTGGCCTACGTGAACAGTACGTGTTCATAGTATCGTCTTCACATGGTAATGATAAGTAATAATTAGGCCATCATTACTTTATGATGATGGACATCTTTTATGGGATTATGGGATTTGGCTTGTATTTGGTACGTAGGGTTTGTAGGTAAGTCTATGGTAGATGCAACTGTGTATGGTCGTCTTCGCCGTCGGATGGATTATAATGGATCATTTTCCTCTTCTTTGTCTTCTTATATTTATAGTAGTATGTCTTCTAGGGTTTGTATTCCGATTGTCTTCTTCTCCAAGATAGGGTTTAGCTACTCCGGAGTCCGTATCTTATTGGACTATAATAATACAATTACTTGTATTTTCTCCTTCTTCGATCCAAGGGCCCGACTCCCCTATGTCATTTGGTTCATATGTTTATTTAATTAACCACTTGTCTCGTGCCACGTAGCTCACACCAAATTGTGCAAATTTGGGCCAAACATTCGCCATGATATAATGTTTCTAAACTCATATTCTTGTTTAAGATAAAAATATTTATTTTAAATAATAAAACACTAGTGCAGATCCCGCGCAAAAGCGCGATTTTTTAGATTGTTTTTTTAGAGAATTTAACAATTAAATTGATTGTAAAAAGAAAATTTTAATAATGTGTTGTCATAAGATGTAGAAAATTACATTTTTAGCCTGAATGAAATTGACAGTTGAAATGAAATTTTTTAATAAAAAAAGTAATTTATTACAAATAAGATTGTCTGTTTAACATAAATAACACATGATTCTTTTTTACCATAAAAAAAATATGACACAGAAAAAATTGAAATGGAAAACTAATCAAAGATAAGTAAGTTAAGTTATGATTTTTTTTTAAACTTTTTTTTTTACACGAAAGTAATAGTAAGTACTAAGTACGGAGTATGTGTCAAGTTATTTTTTTACAGTAATAATTATTACATTACTGGAGGGAAAACTAAAGAGAACTTTTATTCTCTTAGTTAGTAGGGAGATGTTAAATGCACGAATTAGACAAAAATTAGTTAAGGAAAGACAAAAATATTTGATCGGTTTTACACTTAAGCGAATATGACCATTTCATTATCACCATATACACTTAAGCGAATATGACCATTTCATTATCACCATATACACTTAAGCGAATATGACCATTTCATTATCACCATATATACTCAACATAAAACTATATATTTGCTTGAGTTTTTCCACAGAGTAACCATGTGTTTTGCAAATTTTACACGGTAAACCTACTTTTTAAAAAACACACGTAGTTACCCTATACTTTTTAAACACTTTATTAACGCGGCCCTTAACTTTTGTTCCATCAAGTTTTCCATTAAGTAGGTGACGTGGGTAATTGCATGCATCTGGGGATTTTTCACAAGGTAACCCTATAATTTTTTAAATCCTACGGGATAACCCTATTTTTTACCAAATAACATACTCATTCTTCTTACGCTTGCTCATTCAATCCCTCAATTAATCATTCCACGTTTTTTATTCAATTACTCCAAAAAAAGGGTCTATTCTCGTCATCATCATATATTTTAGATCTCAATACCATAATTCTCCGAAAATCAATTCAGAATTTAACAAAGGAACTCGCTATTCAAGTACAATGTTTTTCAAATGCGTCCTCACTCCTAGTTTGTACTCAACTTTACTATGTCAATTTGTAGAATAGTTGAAATGAGCCACTGTTTAGTTGTCTATAATATAATATTTTTAACTTTTGGACTTTTTATTGGGCTTTGAAAACCATTTTTTTTTTTAATTGGGTGAAATCTAAGAATCAAGTTTGGACTTGACTACTTCCTCCCATCTAATCCAATGGTAACATGGCGAACTTTTTTGTGAGGAGAAAAGTGGGTCCATGTTACCTTTGGATTGGATGGGAGGAAGTATTACAATACTTGGCACGGCGGATTTTTAATTTGGGAATATTTCGATATAAAAAAAAGTTTATTTTTAAAAAAAAATAAATTCGCCTAGTTGAAGGTTGATTATGGCGGGCTTTGACAATATTGGGTGTAACCGTGTAATCGAGTGAAAATGTGCGAAAAAATGATCAATGAAGGATGTAAGTTTTTAACGGTTCGTGTTTTGTAAAAAAAATAAGGTTATCTTGTAGAATTTTAAAAACATAAGGTTACCCATGTAAGTTGTTTAAAAAGTAGGGTTATCGCCTATCGGGTAGAATTTAAAAAAACACAGAATTATCATATAGAAAAACCCAAACTATTTTATGAACACGAATTACCTTGGTATTATCATATGTAAAGTTGAGTACAAACTAAACAGTGGCTCATTTCAACTATTGGACTGACCGGAGTAAAGGGTGCTCATTTCAACTATTGGACTGACCGGAGCAATATTGGCCGACGATTGGACTGACCGGAGTAAAGGGTGCTGACGGAGGTGGTGTTGGTGGTGAAGGGAGATGAGGGAAGGTAAGAATAAATCAATTGAGTGAGAGAATTAAAAAAATGACAAGGATAAAATTGTAAAAGACGTATGTAAAAGAGTAAAATCCGTATGTGAAAAAGTATGTCCATTCAGTAATAATTAATGTAAGTATGATGATCATGATTTTCACTAGAGAAATAGGGAGACACAATTAGCTCAAAAGAAATGGAACTATAACCTAGATTCTAGAAGTAAAAAACAACTTTGCTTGAAAAAGATCTATGTTTCTCTAGAAAAAAATTACAGCAAATGATTGAGAATAACCAATTTGATGAATTTGAAACGCAGCATACAATGTATATTAGTTGAGGTCAAAAAAGCAATAATGACTATAATTAGTGGTTAATCTTTAGTCAATTTTGTGGGTGGCCCAAATCCATGAGGACTCTTTGGGCTGCTTCCTTGAAGTTGGTCTCGTCCCATTCATTCCCCTACAAACATTAAAAAAACAATTAACAAAACTTGTCATTCTATCCATTCAACATTTCTGATAGGAATTACTGGTGTGTACTCAGTATGTCTCAAGTAAAACGGTTTTATATTATTACTTGATTTTTACAATAAGTAAAACGATTTTATATAAGAAATATTGTTAAACTTATAAGCCGCCGTCTACAAAGAATATATTCATGTTATAACAGACACGAGAAAGACAAATAAAGAACGACAAAGAAAGCAACAAATAGATTTACTACGTTCACTAAAGCTGTGTTAACTACGCCCACATGGCAAAGGGGAGGAGAGTTTTATTGATATTGTGAGGAGTATTACAAATTTTCAATTTCGGATTCAGATATGCATGACCGCTAGGGAAGCCTTAGAGAGATATTATAATCTAGATAGGCCCAAAACAGAACCCTAGTCCAATACTCCGTACAATATAACGGATACTATTTAGGTGGCATTTAACCCTTGGACCCCAACCCCGTCTCAATCGTTCGAAGCGGCGACTAATAGATTCAAAGTACATATTAGACAATTGATTTAGGAGTAAAACTCACATGCATAATTACTAAATTAGCTTAGTATAATATTTAGGATGTATTCATCCCCATGACCTCAATAAGCTAACTCATGTTGACGTGAAAAAATCACACATCATCATCCTACTATTTTTATTCAACATTTCTAATTGGATGGAAGAATGAGGATGCTTCTTACGAGGTGACACGAAAATGCAATACTCCTTAATTTATATCTAGATTCTTTCTATTTTTTAAGATGAATATTTTCCATTTTTTTTAATTTGATAGGCCTAGATTCGGTAGGTTACGATACGAGTGAGTAAGTTAGAGTATTTGGTTTAAAAATTTGTTGATGATTGAGCAATTTGGAATGTGACATTGCATTGTTTGAGTCAAGAGTCTCTCATCCAGGTAAAAAATGGTTAACTTAATATACGTAATTTATAGACTATAACATATGTTTGAACATTTATTCGGTGCACACTAATAAAATGGTTGCAATTTTTTATTCGATGCACACTAATAAAATGCTTGCAATTTCAGTTATACATCTCTAAAAATAATATGGTAGATATTGGTTAGTGCCGGGTCTCAATTCTTTTCCATTCTCTAAAAATAATACTCCGTATTGAAATATTGTTTAAAAGCTAGACACTCATCTTAACCACTAGACGCATATGTGTTTATTTATCTTTAAAATATTAATCCATCTATTCATGTAAATTTTCTACATTTTTCAAAATAATTGACATATTTGAAAAAATGTACTCAATGAAAATTGATAGTCAATTGATTTTAGGTGAAATAATGACATTTTACTCGCACATAGGCTTGGGCCGCGTCCATCAATGAGGATAAGGAGCATTTTATAAGTTCACCAGTGTTCCTTGATTTCTAAATAGATCAGTCTGTTCTATTTCTCTAATGTAAGACAGTTACATGTGACACAACTTATTTCTTTACGAATTACAATCACCGATAAGCTTATAAACACATTATATTCTCAAATCTCTCGTTCGATCATATAGTAATTTTTACTCCATCTAAGCAACCTAATTAAACTAGCTAGCAATGCATGATGGTCCTGATTAAAACACAAAACAAGAATTAAAGGAAGGAAGATTCCATGAAATTGTATCTAGCTTAGCTTCAATTCATATCTTGTGAAAATTATTTGTATGTATGCATGTGACACAAGGACCAATATAAGAATTCTGGGTTCAATTCAGACGACTATTATAAAAATAGAGGGTGTTTATACTAAGAAGCAAGACTAGATGTCTAGAAGATTGAAGATTTCATACTTAAATGGAAATATTGTCAACTTGAATTGATGCATGCAAGTTGCAATAACGTAAAATAACATGCATTATAACGTTTATATTATTATTTCAAACTATATCTAAGCATGTCCATGCAGACATACAGGATTACATGCAAATCTACGTTAGTATGTACGAGTATTATGCATTTATGCCGATATTAGTGACGTAGTTAGAAAATTTTATTTTCGATGTAATGGATTTAATTTTTCAAGACCTAGAATTAGATAAAATGAAAAAAGTAGGGTGCATGTTGTTCGCGAAGGTTGATTAATCGCTCAATGTAGATCCGGCCAAGATAAAATTATAGGTGTGTTCGAATTTTAAACATTGGTATTAATTTTGTAAACACAAAAATCTCGACATAAAGCAAAAGAGTTAGCATTAAACGAATAAACACTCAAGCAACGGGTACGTGTGATGAAGTACTATAATTTTATCATTGTTTTGAAATATGATCAGACTTTTATATAGAGTTAAATGTTATTATAATTGTTTTTATTTTCATGATATTAGTCAAATGTACTATTTGTCATTTAGACGGGTAACTCCGTCCCTAAATCTCACATTTTCCCCATATACCCCGTGTATGTGTATTATCTAATTATCTACTTCATCTGTCCAAGTGATCGTTTACACTTGCTTCATTTTATAACGAGAAATAAAGTAAATGTACGTAAACTATTAACTGGGACGGAGGGAATATCTATCTATCTACAATCGAACTTTATTTGCCTTAGATTCAGTGACGGAGGAAGAAGGTTACGTTTTTATCTCTTAGACCCTAGATCCAATTGCTATGTAAGGTCTAAGATTACTAAGTTCTAAGATTTAGCCCTAGGTCGAAGATTATGTATATATCCCCAGCTAGTTATCGTTTACGGAGTATTAGTTTGATTTGGTTTGCATTCTATATCTTATAATCATCGGCGGATGTACCTTATACGACATGCCGGATCGGAATACAAAAATTTGTTTGTACATTTTGCCAAATTTTTATGCTTACAAGCATCTAAAATGTACACTTTTTGCATAATACTCCGTAATAGTTTTATGATATATAAAGGTAAAACAAATGATTGAGACAAAGAGATTTCTTTTCTAAAAATAAATACCCCCATGCATTTAATGAAAACGAACAAATTAATTCAACAAAATAAAATAAAAACATACGTACGTACCTCAATTCTGAGCCTAAAAGTCACCAAATCCGTAGAAATATGATCTGGTACATCTCTTTGTTGAAGTGTTTGAGCTTCCATGGATACCAAACTTGCTTCATTACTTTGCTTTATAAACCCTAATAACCTCATAACCAAATCCGACATTGAAGAATATCCCCTAAATCGTACTCGCAAGTCGACTAATCGCTCTCTCGACGTTGATTCTGAAACCGGAGTAATTTGGATAGATAGTCCATCATTTGTGGATTCAACTTCTTGAATAATAGTTGTATTAGTAGCCTCTTTCTTTATTTTGAGTTGTGCTTCTAATACTTGGTTTCTTTTGCTAAGCTCCGAGAGTTGGGTTTTTAGTGAGCTCATATACTCCTTTGTTGCTTTTAGTACCGAGGCTTTGTCTTTCTGTATGTATAATTCATGAGAAATGTTATAACATAAGCGATAAAACATAAAGAAAAACAATAAAAATAAAAGCAACACACATACGGCAGAAAGGGAGAAGAATTTTATCAATATTAAGAAAATTACAGATTTTAGATTCAGATTTAGATTGTTAAAATATGCATATACGAAGTATATAACTTCTAAGATGTGGCTTAACGAGTTTATATAGTACTCCCTCTATCCCAATGAGTAGTTTACGTTTACTTTTTTTTGTGAAAGAGAAATAAAGCAAACGTAAACTATTGACTGGAACGGACGAAGTACTCTCTAAACCGAAACACTAGCACTCTCACTAGTTATATACGGAGTATTACATTATTACGGAGTATCTACTTTTAACCATTTTCTATTTTTCAAGATTTGTTATTATTCCACAATGATAAAACACTGATGAACATAATGAACAAAAATAACATGGTAAGAAATCAAATTAAAATCTTTATACTCCGTATAAGGTTTTCATGAACGTACCTTAGTGCCTTGAGGAAGCAAGGATCTCAAAGCTTGAAAGCTATCATTGATTTTCTCTCTTCTCCTCCTTTCTGATATCATATGGTGCAATTGAGTACTTGTAGGTCGATTTCCATGTACCGATGAATGCTCTTGTATTCTCCTATAATTAAGCCCTAGATAATACGAAATAACTCGTTTAAAAGCGGTTTGCCTTCTCGAATTACACCTCAATAGGTTAATCCCTAAACCCTGATGATGATGGTAGCTCTTAAAGGCACTTGGCCTTTGGCTAACTTGGCTTCCACAAGTAGAAACCCTACTTGGTTGAGCACTATTTGTTGAAGATGAGGACAAGATTGCAAGGTATGCCCTTGTTAAGGCGGCATTAGTGGTCTCTGGAGTAGGGAAAGGAAAGTCTAGGAGTGGGTTTAGTTCCGGCATTGTTGGGATTATTTGTGCTTTTGGCATTGTTGTTGCTGTTGTTGTCGATTCTTGTATTATAGGACGAGTTTCTTGTAGATATGGAGTCGTATTACTCGGTAAGGTGTAGAACAGTTGGGAGTACTCAGGGCTATTATTTATGGATTGTGGAGAAGAGGAGGATGAAGGCATACTACTTTGGTCTATCAATCTCGACATTTCCATGCCTAATTGGTGAGAGGTTTGGAGTCTTGTAAAATCTTGTGAGAATATGTTTTGCATCTTCATCTCCATGTTCTTCAAGTACATACAAATCAACAAAAAAACAATGACTTAGTATGTATATATAGCTCTATTTGATTCAAAACTTGGAAACGATGTCAACCAGTTTAGCTAGTAGATCATTGCTAGTCTATCATGTCTGCTCAAGGTTTAAACCTCGCCGACTTGATTAATATGGCCCTTTGCATCCTTTGCACCAAATACAACAAAGACCATTTGAGTATTGATCTTTTGTTGTAAAGGATGATACAAGGATAGTTTTGGTTTCTAACTCAAGTCATATATGATTAGCAACCCTTGGTGACTTTACCAGCTAAGCTAACTAGAATACGAAGTACATACCTGTGGAATGTATGACATGCCTAGTTCAATCTCCCCTCTGTCACATCCTAAGAATACTGCCATCTACACCAAAATCAGCATGAAATGAATAATAATGAACTAAAGTAAACATCTCGGTTTTCAACAAGTCTTACTTGTGATGTTCACAAGCTTGTGAGCTCTCATAACCCCCTTTTCTTTTTTAACATTATTTAAATCGGGTGTGAGATGTCACAAGCTTATGACTGTCACAAGTAAGAATCTGTGCTCAGTTTTATAGATACACACCTTTATCCTTGCTTCCTGTCAACAAACACATACATAAAGCGGCATTAGTTAGCATTACTTAATCCTTTGTTAATGAAGATTAAGAACTCTTAAATTGAGGCCAGAAATGATGCTTACTAGGTAAAAATGACGCTGTACTTCGATCGACGCGAGTCCCTGAAGATCTAACTCCTGCAACTCCAAATAGGGCTTTCTGTTCTTAAAAGCTAGTCCTGGAACATAGCTGCGTGATTTTGTAGTAATTAACACCATAAATTGTTAATTATGCATGAAATATATCGATCCGATGCAAATTTAATATATTAACCTCTGATCTCCAACAACGATTAGAGCTTGTTTATAATCTTCAAATAGTTTTCTAGCAAGAGTTGTTCCTGATGAAGAACTGGCTAATACTTGGATTGTTTCTCCTTCTTGAAAACGCCCTTCTTCACAATACATTAAACTGCAAAAAAAAAAAACCAATTAAATATGTTAATTACTGTCAGATAATAAAACCGATCTTGGAACTCCAACCATCAGTGTAAGAAAATAAAACCAATCCTGGTTGGAATCCCAAGATCGGTTTTCTCTAACAAGTACTCCCTCCAAGTCTGCCTATAGTTCCCCTTTCATTATAATACACCTCACATATAATAGAGAAAGGGGAACTATAGGCAGACTTGGAGGGAGTATTAATTAATATAAATGAATGTGTATTACTTGATATCAGGTGAGTAGGTCCAAAGGCAGATGTAAGAGCAACCAAAGGAGTGCATTAGATTAAGGAGGTAGCTAACTCGGTCTCCGTTACTGAGTCGGAAAACCGAGTCCATTCGACGGATTTCCTTACGTTCCGCTCAAAACTTGCATCTTTATTTTGATGCAAATGTTGAACAACAGACACCTAATTTAAGAAAAAATTAAGGAAGATGTCAGCAAGAGTAAGTACGTTAGTTTTTACTGTATTAAGTTACCTACGTGTGCATCCTTTGAGGGTTTCTTTGTTTAATGAAGATTCATAGGAAGCTGACAGTCCTTGAAAAATATTGAATTTTCTTCTAGTCGAAAAAAGGAAATTAGACTAAGAAATTTAATTTGAAAAAATTGGACTGCCCACCAAATCTAGAGCATATATATTATATAGTCTCATTAGTGTTTTATGTCTGGGATAAAGGTGTCTTGAAAGATATTGCAATATTATTTTTACTATTTAAATTTAAGTGAAAATGAGTCACTTGGGATTTGTTGTGTAAAGGTTGGTGAATTTGAAAAGTATAAGATTGTAACGATACGATATTAAATCAGGTTATCGAGACTGTGACTGGATTATATATAACTATAACCGATAGCTAGTAAGAAAATTGACTGCTTCTTTGAAAAAAAAAGAACTTTCTAGTAAAAGATGGTGTTTTGATTTAGTATTAATAATAAAAGTCGATCAACATACCCTAATAATAAAAGCATACGCTTTTTTATCGAAAGCTCAGCAATTAACATCTCAGCATCTTCCTCGGCGACATTTTTATATGTGTTACGATAGTATTGGCGTAGTAGTTAAAAGGAAACAATTATTTTTACTATTTTGATTTTAAGTATTTGGTTGGAAAATATGAGACTTTTATATAGAAGAAGAGAAGTAAGGCAGCCATAAGAAGAAGAGTAGTATGATGGTGTTCGAAAAGTAATTGGTCAAAGTCTGCGCCTGAGAAGAATTTGAAAATGGGTCAAGGTAGGAAGGCAACACATCGTTTTCTTTACATGTTGGCTTTGTTTTTTCACTACTTACTCCCTTTTTGTGTGTACTATCATTTGTATCTCGTTTGTGATGGGCAATATTTGTCAGAAGTTTATAATAATTCAAATATAACTCACTTATATATATAGATAAAGACGGGCTATTTATAATTCCCTAAATAATTATACTTTTGTCTTATCCGCCTATATTAGTGATTTGGTGATATTTAACCCGTCACAAACTTGTGACTGATATATCCGTCCGTCACAAGCTTGTGACTGATATATCCGTTACTGAAATTTAATTTCTGAATTTGTATATTATGTTCTTTCATTATTTGTGGTGTACTTATCTTCTATCCACTATGGTTTTTTGGTGTGGACACAAATTAATGTTTCTTGATGTGGGTTATTACAAGTATTTGTATGATCAACAAAATGATACGGAGTATGACAAAATAAAGTAGTACTACTTTTATTTATGATAGTACTTTAATTTCCCTTTATCAACGAATTGTCTATATATTTCATTTTAGTTCA
>JAGPOY010002308.1:0-13383 GCA_018983105.1 Silene uniflora | reverse complement strand
GCATTATTCTGTATATGAATAATGAGTTCTGCATGGTTACTCGTTAAATATAAAAATGTAAACAATTTTCAATGATCGAGGATCAATATGTAGGATTTGATCGATTTTATAATATTGGTGACATTCATTTTAACCTCTTACTGATCAATTTGTAGTTTAAAGAATAAATTGGTGCAACAACCAGTAAGAAATAACATGTACTTTAATAGCGAAATGGTATGATGATCGATCGACGTGTCGCTTTCTACCCACAAACTAGACGCTGGTGGCTACTAAAGACGCCGGATTAGTCCACACCTCGAATCCAAAACTTTGATTGATGGAGAGTTTATATTGTAATATAATATTGTGTATTGCGTTGATGTGTTTTTCTTATTGATTTAGACCAACTTTATACTATTAAATAAAAATATGTGTTACGAATCAATAATCAATTATAATAATAGATCATTAAGATTCACGTAAATATGTAATGGTTTATTGTCTCAATCTTAATATGTACCAAAAAAAATTGTCTCAATCTTAATTAGAGATAATTGATGTTAGTATTAAATACATCTTATGATACTCTTATAGTATACGAGTTGCCCCTTTGAAAAATATTGTAAGTCCTCCGGGAGGACAATAAGTAGGTCCTCCTTAGTCAATAAAGAGCTTTTATTCCTAATATTTTCTTGCATTTACCTTTACATTTATAGAAACTATTAGAAAAGAAGCCCCTTATTAATTAGGGAGGACATACTTATTATCCTCTGATAGAACCGACCTAAGAATTTTTCTGGCCCTTGTAAGTGTATAAGTAGAAGTAGTGTTCAAACTAAAAAAATACCAATAAAATGTGACGTAATTTGTTAAATACACCCGTATTTTCATGTGTTGTGGAAGTTAGGGATGAGCATCAGTCCAAAATTAGATGGGGCTGGACCAAACCAGACCGGACCGAAAACCGAGAAAAATTAATTTGGTGGATTGAGGACTGGACCTAAAAAATTCAGTCTTTAATCGATCCGAGCCCGTATTTTTTGGTCCAGTCCAATCTTGGATCGAAATTAACCGAATTTATGATTTTTTTAAAAATTTAATCTCATTAATTTAAATAAACTAGTTGATTAAAGTATATCTTTACTCTTTAGTATAAATAACCACCAATATTAAAGTTCTAATATTGTTTTGACGACAAAATACGTGATCACTTCATAAATTTGCAAAAATTAGTTGTTAAACACCTAAATTTCAGTTTGGGCCGGAATTAACCGGTCTTGAACCGAACCGGACCGAAAACCGGAACTTCAAAAAGTGTCGGCCGAGGATCGGACCTAAATAAATTCGGTCTGATCCATTTCTCCAGTCCAGACCGGAACTTGCTCAGCCCTAACTGCAAGTACGGTGTTCGATACGATGTCGGACACGGACACGGACACGGAAACGCTAGAGAGTAGGAGACTAGAAGCAACGTCAAGATTGCGTAGGGGTGCAACAGAGAATCTTATTCTATTGCTACCTAACTAAACAGAATAGATAGAGTACAGTACAGAATGCTGGGAACTTCAAGTTTGCGTAGTTTAGAATCATTCGAATTTGTTAGACGTTCATCTTTTCCCAACTCCTCCTCCCAATTTCACCATTCTCGATTCTCTATTTCTCCCTCTTTTCGCTTCTCTAATTCTTTAACAATGGCGCTTCACCCAGGTTTCTCTTCACTTCTTTCCCTTTTTAAATTTTTTAATTTTATTCATATGATATGGGTAGATTGTTGTGCTTGTGGTAATTGTATGATTCAGATTTAGTATGTTTATGCAGTTAAAATTTTGTCAAAGCAATTGGGGTTTTGTAATCTCAACTATCTAGAGAATATCCGTCTTTAAGTTTAAAACGGGGTCGAATATGATAGACAAAACAAAAGCAGAATACCCGTAAACATTAGCATAAACCTTGTCTTATCCATGCTGTTGGAATGCTATGTGACCCAATTTAATCTTAAGTCTATTATCGTCTTAAGAGAGACTAACCCTTAATAAAAAGCGAAGAACTTTGACTTGTGGAGTACTGATAATTGTGAGAAACACTCACAGTTTGACTAGGCTGCAGTTTCTGTAAGTGTTGGACATGACATGGTATCCAATGTCGGACATGGCTATTTCGTGGAATATTTCGTGTTTTCAGTGGCGTAACCAGGTACTGAATTCAGAGGGGGCAAAAATTTCCCATAATATAATAAGGTGAATCCAAAAAAAGATCGGAAATTTTAACTAAAAACCTTCCGATTGTTCCATTATTTAGGGGGGACAACAGCCCATACCTGACCTCCTATGAGTCCTATCTCCACTGCTGCATGTTTTTGTACTAAAACGAAGCGTCTAGGAAAACTAGAATAGCATACTAAAATTATCGACGTGTTTCACTTAGATCGGTTTCTGAGTGTAGGATAACTAATCACGCTTTACTCCCAACATAAAGAGTACCTTGCATTGTTTCAGGAATGTCTTGTTTGCGATTAATTGAAAATTAGTGAGTAGTTTATGAGTTGCTGATTCTGATTCTTTTCAGAATGTTGGGTAAAGATCAATGCGAAATTAATGGTTATTATGAGCCTAAGCACTCACTAACCCTTAGACTGAGTGACAGACCACAAGGCACAGATCGTTGTTGTAGCTATCCCGTTTATTCTATAACATGTTCCCATTAGACCTACCTTCTTTCTAGAGGTTCTTATACAAACATTTTGTGTGATTTTCTTTCTTTGTTTTCCTCAAGTTCATATCATTGATCGTTTCGGCTTAGTCCGTGCTTTTGATTGGAGATAAAGGTAAATTGAGGAAGGCTGATGCAGGAGTTTTGAGCTCTTTTAAAATAGATTTTAGAATAAAAAGTTCAGCAAAAACATTTGGTCTCTGAACAGGGATTTTACAGACTTAATCCTAAAGGATTATGTCAGCTTTGGGATATTTGTTTGAATTTTGAAGTACTATTGTGTTAGTGGCGTCTTTACCTTTGGATCTATAGTGACTTGAAATACATTACTAATAGCTAAAAAGAAAGCATTTACATTTTGAAGTTCATTTGGGATGTAACTCTGCCTGCTGACTGGTGATAAAGAAAGCATTTGAAGATCAGTTGATGCAACCGAGCAGTTGCAGCAGCCCTCACCCCTCAGATGTTCTGAAAACGACTTTTAGTTTAGGTGTCTGGCATGGTGTACTTGTGGGAATTCCTTTAGGTCTTTTATAATGTTAATTACAAAATATTGTATATTTGGGTCAGTCTACAGATCCAACTTGTTCAAGTCAATACGTCTTTAGCATGAATCTATTTTCAAATGCAATTATATATTTATATTGAAGAGATTTATAATTAGTTTTCGACCAAAATGTAAGTTATTCTTACTCAAAGCCTATTATTGTACAGATAGGCAGCCACAGAAAATGATTGTACTCAATGATCAGAATGAAAAGCTGGTTGGCTTGTTACATGATACAGGATCCAAAGACATTGTAATATTATGCCATGGTTTCACAAGCAGCAAGGTTAGTTAGCAGTGTGTGTGGACAAGTTACCTTCTTCGTTATATTGAAGTGGAAAAAAATCATATCCGCTATTTCTTTGACTATGAATGATTTTTTTGGGCGCGCTAGAAGAATGCAGCAACATTTACTGTTTTTTTTTTTTGTCTATTGGAATTTACTTGTCACAGCTGTCACAGACACTGCGAAAACTCTGATATTATATAGATATATTTATAACTGAATTTAATCACTCTATAGATACTGAATTTTCTTCTGTTTAATCTGTTCAGGAGCAGCGTCTCATGGTGAGTACTGCTGTAGCATTGGAAAATGAAGGGATAAGTGCCTTTCGCTTTGATTTTTCTGGAAATGGGTAAGTGTTCCTACTTGTCAAGGACTCGAGGGACATGAAAAAAGAATGTTCTATATTTTTTCTCTTCTACCACATTTATTGGAGGAGAGTTATCAAATACTCCGTAGAAACTTCAAATGTGAATTTAATGGCTATTTGGTTAGACATGTGTACACCTCCAAATCCTATAGTCATGGGTCATGGCTTACTAGTCTACTACAGTAACATAAGGTGTAATTTGTCATTCATCTGAGCCAACTGACTATCGTCTATATGATTGCTTGGGGAAAGGTTATGTACCCTGTACACCCAACCCCATTCCTTTTCCACTTGTAGCAAGGAACCCGTTAAATAAGCATGGGTAAATACCCAATCGTTTGTTGGTAATAGGTATTTTTCTCATTTGCTCAAATGTATTTATGCAGAGAGAGTGATGGATCGTTTGCATATGGCAACTACTCGAAAGAGGTGGAAGATTTATGTGCTGTTGTCAAGCACCTCAAGGGTACTAACCGTAGTGTGACTGCAATTGTAGGGCATAGTAAAGGTTAGCTCCTATATTAATATATAAACAGTGATTTCTCGTGAGACTCGTTCACGTACCTTCCTAAAAAGTATAAAGACAAATATAGAAGATTCTTTCTAGAAGTCGACCCAGATTTTGCTTGATTTCCTTTTCTGTTTTATGCACTTCCATTATCTACGATCTCCATTGCCATAAAACATGAAAAAAAATGCTCGTCTTTATTGTTTTAGCCTGCACCAGTCTTTGTTAACTGATAGTGCTGGACCTATTTCTCTTCGGAAAGGCAGGCGTTTAGAATGAAATAATTGTACATGTAAGGCTTTTGGAATAGTAAGCGTGGTATTATCTGTTTAATACTAATCTCGAAATTTGTCACTGTCCAGTGTCGTTCGTTGTATCATAAGCGCGTCAATATTACTTAAAATGTCGTCACAATAGTCTTAACTCTTGAGAACCTTGTAAACCGTCTGTGATGCAGTTTCATTGTCCAGATTTTATGCCATGATGTGGTGTAACTTCTTGTAGAACTTAGCTATCAGGACTACGGAAGGGACTTCTTTCATTTTGTAGGGATTTGGAATATCTGTAAAGCTCTAGTTTTTGCGTTATTGCCAACCAAAAAATGACAAAGGAATCCACTAACTCATAAGAGTTTCTTCTGAAAGAATAGTTACATTATAACTAAGAATACGACTAAACATGCAAGCAGTTTGCAAGAAAAGATGTGAAAGCGTTTTAATTTGACATGATCAAAATTTATTTCTAAGTGGTAGCTGATGGTAATATACATGTCTTTTCAAATGTATCAGCCTAGTGTTTTAGTTAATGATTCAAAAATGTATTTTGATTATCAAGACTCTTGCTAACAATAAAATTGTGTATTAAATTTGTTTATTTATGACACTTAGTCTTACTACATTAGTAAATTCTGATATGCAAAATGCAATACAAGAAAGTTGATTATTGATACTGTTACTAAGTGGCTGCAAGACTTTCCTGAGTTCTCACATCTACGGCATTTGCCTAATGTTCTTGTTTCTTCCATGAAAATACAAGGCTTAAAATCATCATTAGGAGTCGTATAATGATACCTTGGGATTTATATGTGACATTAAGTCCATATGATGGTATTTCTGTTTGGCGTTTGCATAATTTGACGGTCTATTTGATCATGTTAAATGTGTCAATTTGTATATTTTTTTTTTGGTCATTGACATCTGAAAATGCCTGATAAGTACGTGTATCTTATGATTCAAATGAATTTTCTGTCCATTTCTATTAGAGATTCATTGCCATTTGGGCTTTGGGATCCTATAATGTATTTCATTAAATTATCTGTTGTTTGCTTTATTTTCATAAAGTAGC
This sequence comes from Silene uniflora, assembly GCA_018983105.1. Taxonomy (NCBI): domain Eukaryota; kingdom Viridiplantae; phylum Streptophyta; class Magnoliopsida; order Caryophyllales; family Caryophyllaceae; genus Silene; species Silene uniflora. Next base: position 7,637 of record JAGPOY010002308.1, on the reverse strand, counting down.
AGAAAATATTGCCTCATTCTCTGTTTAGGGTCATTTGGAAAAGTCTTTTCATTACTGCAGGGAAAGGTTGCTACACCTACCGATTGTAAACTAACTTATGTTCAAGTTGGGGAAAATTGATATCTTAACCCAGTAGCATTTTTCACTTCATGGATAAATCTGATAGATCCTTTATCTAAACAGCCGACTTCCGAATGTGTGTGTGTGTGTGTGTGTGTGTGTGTGTGTGTGTGCGCGCGCGCGCGCGTGCGTGCATGAGAGGGAGGGAGGTATTCATAAAGTGAAATGTAGTAGTGCTTCATTGACTTGTATAAACCATCGATGCTATTTTGGATTCCAGGAGGTGATGTTGTCTTACTTTATGCTTCTAAGTACCACGACGTTCGTACGATTGTAAATTTGTCTGGGCGTTATGACTTGAAGAAAGGCATATCAGAAAGGATAGGAGAATCCTTCATGGAAAAACTCAAGAGCGATGGATACATTGATGTCAAGTCTAAAACAACAGGTATCACTGCTAACATCATTCTTTGTTTTTGACATTTAGTGGTTCACTTTGAGCTAGTCAGTATTTGCTTGTCTGATCTGTGGTTTTTACTGTGGCATTTTGCGTATTTGTGAATTATGCCTGAGAAAAATTAGATGTATGTTAGCGACAAGATAGGCAAGCTTTAAGCTTGGTGGGGGAAGATTTTCACATACTCACATCAGCATAATTCTGTAAAAGCTTATGTCTACAAGTCTGTTATCTGTATTCACTTCTCAGAGGATTCAGGTTTTGGACAAACAGTTACGGAGTACAAGATACGGCAACTTAGCTATTTTGGTACTTTCTAACTAGATGCCTGTGTGCGTCTGATCCTTGTGTAGGTAGAATTGTAGAAGTGTCTAACATGGCTCTTTTATGTGACGAAAATCATTTTTACTCAAAATCTGTTACTCGGACATATCATATTACCTCATGTATCAGCGATTCAGCGTGCTATGTTTGATACCGTGATACTTGACATTCACACATGGATATGACGCATTAAGAAAAAAAAACAAGTATATTCTGATGAAATAACCGAATCCAACTAAAGTTAACAAATAATGCTCGACTAGATTTCATTCATAGATGTTATTGAGTCTTCATAAATTTGCTCTAACAGTGCTTTAATATGTTGCAGGGACGGTACTGTACCGTGTGACATACGAAAGTTTGATGGAACGCTGGAATACAGATATGCACGAATCAAGCCTTAAGATTGATAAAGAATGCAGGTTTGAGAAACGGAACTATTAACATTGTCCCATTTTCCCCTATGGCCCTATGTGATCTTTATCAGAATTCAAATTTTATCATATTCAAAGATCATCATTCTCATAATCCCTTGCATAACTGATTTCTGCAACCCAAAACAAACTTTGGGAAGTACAAGTGATGTTGTAAACCATCATCATTTATGTTTTGCATTTTCTCGGTATATTGGATGCATTCATATATACAGAAAACAACGTGTGTGTCATATATGTACTCTTTTGTGGTTACATAGAAGCAGTTGAGCTCAATTTTTTCCAGTGACTGGATACAATTTATTATCGTCTGATACATAAAATATGCCTAAAAGGGAGTAAACTATTGGATGTGAGTGACAGAAAAGAAATTGCAGCCATTGTTTTTATTGTTGAAGTTCCATTCTCAGGGTGCTGACAGTTCACGGATCTGCTGACGACATCATCCCGGTTGAGGACGCCTATGAATTTGCCAAAGTAATACCAAATCACAAGCTACACATCATAGAAGGTGCTAATCATAGATACACTGAGCATCAAGACCAATTAGTTCCAGTTGTTGTCGACTTCATCAAAGCTTGTCTGGAGCAGGACAAAGAAACTTGTGCCTAAGATGTAAGTAAGTTGAAAGCTTTCTCCCCACAACTTACATTTTTATGCCTGCAAAGTTACGGAAGCCTTATTGATTTACTTTTTGGACAGGGTGGCTTTGTGGGCTCTCGCAAGAAGTCTGACATTATCGTCTTCAAGAGTTTGCTGGCGACTTAAGTTATTCTTCAAAGAGCTGAGATCTTCGGTGATGTCCATATCCTGATTATTGTTTCGTAGTATTATTTACACGTGTAATATAGCCGACAATTATTGATCACCATATAATAAAGCAAAATGGCTTAATAATATGGTATTGCTTATTTTTACCATGAAATAACACATTCGAATACTAGTTATGGTCTATGCTTGCCCGGCGTTTGTTACCATAAAGGTATAGCTACATCTATTGAGCCCTTACCCTGCAATTCGGAAAGCCATCGAGGCAAGTAGGGTTTTGCAGCATCCACTGTACAACACTAACAATTCTCAATTTATGTTACTGATTGATTCCCAAGTTAGTGATTTACCTTCTTACGGTAACTCGGGGTATGAAGTTATCAAGGAGATCTGCCTTTTAATAGTATACTACTGTACTGTACTACACACAAGTGACACAACGTCCGACCACAGTACCACAACATCAGAGTTGCTTTAACCTGAGCAACTCCGCCTTGCTAGGCACATCTCTAACCCCTATTTCCTCTCTCGTTCAACCGTTGAGCACCACGTACACCTCCGTACTGTCTCCTTACCTTGTTTCATTTTTGTAAATTGCGGTGCAACCATGTTTGGATACATGAGCGGCCACTTATGGCTAAACATGTGAATTCAATTTACAACTGATTCTTTTTTTGGTGCGAAAGAGGGGCTGAGCCCCGATTTACAACTGATTCTGACGTCACGTATCCAACTGCTAAACATTCTACTTTTAAGAACACACTAAACATTTACATAACTAGTATTCAAATTACCTATACATTTTACTTGAAATGTAACACTAAGAATTGCTGTAATGGTACCGAAAAAAATTGTAATAAAGTAACATTAGATAGCGTTGATCAAATATGTACAACACCAAAACAGCGTCAGGACAGGTTCGCTCTCACCTGCATAGTATACCTATAAATATCCACTCAATACAGTGGATTCGACCAAACTACAAATTCTTACAGCAATGTAATTTCCCGAAAAAGCTAGATTGTGAACTAACAAACACACATAATATACCCAATAAGGCAGCCAAAAATGAGAACAAGAAGAATCCCTTTACCCTGCCTTTTCCGCCTACACTTGCAGACTTGACGGCCACACTTGTAACCGTGACAGTACTTCTAGTATTAATTCTTACGCGACTCAAACTCGACATCCTCTTAAAAGCCTTGTTCACTAAAGCGCTCTCAGCAGCCGATGCCGGTGCAGCTGGTATTGATTCCACAAACGACCATAGTGCTGATGTTAACCATGGTTGAGTTTCCTGGCTGTGTTTCTCATTCTGGTTTTGACTTGATTCGGTGGTGAGACATTCCGAAACACCAGTATATACAACACCTGAACATGCCCACAAACTCTTGCATTAACAAATATTATCAAATCCAAAATTGTTGGCATAGCTTTTGCCAACAATTTGGCAGAGCTGTCTCCTCCATTTCATTCACAGCAAATCACCTTTTGCCTCTGAACACCATTTTAGTAACACACAAAAAAAAGGAAAAAATAGGAAAGGGGTTTAAGAGCAAAGAGCGGAAAACTGCGGATCAGAATTTTTTTTTCTTACTTTTTTTGTAATGGGAAGGCTGTTTTAATGTTTGGATGGTTTGAATTTTCAAAAAAAAAAATGTTGGAAGGGTTTGGAACCCAGATAACTAGTAACGCCACCCAATAATTTTACGAGCTAAAGCTAGATACATACTGATTGCCGAGCTTATTAAAAATAGTCGAGTAATTATATCCGACTGTACGAGGGTTAGCTGAAGGATCAGCATAAAAACTGCAAATATATACCTGACGATTGCAAAGGCATAGTGCTCCGGATATCCTCAGTGGGATTCTGAAGATAAGAATTAGTAGCATAACTCCATGTCTCATTTCCAAAACCAGAAACATCATCTGGATAAAAGCCATCCTGGTTAAGAAAACTCTGTTCCTGTGATATTGGATACTGAGCTGGAGGCATTGTTTGATTGTTAAGAGCAATATCACCAAGAAAGGGGTCAGCGTCATAATATAAATTGAATCCATCATCTCTCAACTGCCCACCCTGAAAATCATTGATAGCTGGTTGGGCTTGAATTGATGGAACTTGACCAGGTTCTGGACTAAGAAGATCATCCATCTCCAGAAAATCATCCACACTTAATTCTCGATCAGCATACAGCGGAGGAGCTGTGGAAGTACCTTCAGGCATGAAGTCAGAATGTACAGCTGAAGTAACTTCAGTTGCATCCCACGATTGTCCAACACTGAAATTCGAATTCATATTATTCTGCTGGGGGCCTAGAGTATGTGTCATACAAGGCTCGCCATACAAAGCTTCAGCAGCCCTTGCATTTGCGGTGATAAGAGTGTCTTCAGTACCTTGCAACTGCAAAGGAATGACAGACATACAGTTAGTATTACAAGTTTAATAATCAGGGCCATCAAACAAACTCTTCCGTTAGGTTCTATGAACAGGGACCCCAGATTTTGGAGGCCTCAATTACATGTGAAGCTGTGACTCTGTGAGTAAGTTATATTTAGCTTAAAGTCAAGTATTTTATCATAGCAAACTGGTGAAAGCTGTCGTACATTTCAGTGAGAAGGGATCATTAATATATTTTTTAGTTCTCCATTTTTGAAACTATCCAAAGAGCCTAATTTACACTTTCGGACAGGGCCACAGAATCACTTAGACAGCCCTGTGAATACTTGCAAACCCAACCACCCCTTACTAAAAGTTTGGTATACAGAGAAACACAGATCTAGTTAAGCACGATACTAAGACACGAGATAGTTCCTCACCTGAGTTAATGCCTCTTCAAAGTCATCAAGATTTACAGGCCATGGCGCATTATCATCAATGGTATTGTTCAAAAGCATATCAAAACCAGTTTCTGAGACATTTGCTTGAGCATTTTTATAAGTCTCAGCAAGGGAGACATTCTGATTGTCCACCTGTTGATCAACACTTGCCAGGTTAGAGTTGCTTCTATTTTTTAAGAAATCGTCATCCGCCCAATCCTCCTCCCTAAAAGGAGCTCCATACTGCTCACCATTCTTAGGACCAGGGCCACTCTTCTTAAACATCTTGTAAATAGCATAATGATCTTGAACATTTTGACACCTCTTAATCTCATCTTCCTCCAATACATATTCATGCATTACCCAATCTGTTCGCTGACCGGTTGGGGCCCGGCCCTTATAAAAGACCAAAGTTTTCTTAACGCCGACATCACGTGAATTACAAGTAATGGTACGATCCTTTCCCGTTGCCTTCCAGTAGCCTTGTCTAGTAGCTCTGTTTGCCCTTGAACCATTTGGGTACTTCCTGTCCCTTGGGCTGAAAAAGAACCACTGTCTGTCCCCATTCTTCAACGATGATAGCTCTGTATCCAAAATGTCAACAGACGAATTAGTATCATACGCAACAACCACAAGTCAATATAAAATCCTGATCAACAAGTTTCAACATCTACAGACCCATCAAAAATGCCATGATCAACATATCACATCTTCCAGCAGGGGCCCTTATACATTATCAAACTACAGAAATCTAGTTCTATCATCTTACAACAAATACATACAAATTACAGGTAAACGACATATAAACTTAACAAACAGCTAATGTTCATACATTCCTGATAATTTTTTACTCAAAATGTTCCAAATATACACTCCTTAACTAGGAGTAACTAGTCTCTCAAAAGTCAAAAAGACGATCTCACACATTAACCCTTTGTTTGGATTCGAGAATTTGGAAGGATAGGGAGGAGAGGGATTTCGACTTTCGAGGGAGACAATTTTCACTGTTTGTGACGCAAAGTGGGGGTCCATTTTCCTCCTACATGACAAAATATTTCCCCTCAAACAAAGGAAACATTTGGAGGGAAAACTCCGCCCTCCATTCCCCCTCCCCTTTCCTTTCTTCCTTCCTTCCTTTTTTGTTCCGCTTTCCCACTTCCCAACACGTACCTTCACCCCTTAACTCGGAATATGTGATAATCATACTTATAGGATGTTACTCCCTCCGTCCCGGTCATTTGTTGTCCTTTGGTTTTGGCACAAAGACCAATGAAAGAGGAATGGGCCAATTACTAAATGACAAGTGGAACAAATTGGGTGTGAACGATCAAATTGCTCATCAAGTTCATTCTCAAAATAGAAAGGACAACAAATGATTGTGACGCCCCCAATATGGAAAAGGACAATAAATGACCGGGACGGAGGGAGTACTATGTAACGCGATAATAACTCCTTCCGAATGAGCGATATCACAGCGATAATCGAGTAAAATGTGAACAATCATATCATCAAATCATAGTAACAAACCCAAATTAACAAACCAAAATCAACAATAACACAATTAACCCAGGAAAGATTACAACTTTTCAAACCCATCTAGGAAGTCAACGCCAAACAAATCACAATCATACAAACAATCAACAATTACCCAATTAAGAAATCCCAAAAAACAATAATCGAGAATCAATAACCCAACAAAAACCCTAAAATATAATTTGAATCAAAAATTAGAAGAAGATGAGATGAATAATACCTGGTAATTCCTCAGGTTCCCATTTATAAACATCAACTTCAGCAATAACATCAAGCTTTAACTTACGACGACAAATTTTTCGTTTAAGATAATATAAGATCAATTCTTCATCAGTTGGATGAAATCGAAACCCAGGTGGCCAAACATCATCATAAAGATCTACAGATGTTGATATTGTTGTTGTTGTTGAAAGCATTGAAAATTGGGGGAAATTAATTGAATGTGATTTGGGGATTTAGAAAACCCTTGATTTTGATTTTGAGTAGAGAGATAAGGGGGGAGAGAAGAGAAGAAGGGATTGGAGTCTTGGAGCACAATAATGAGGAATAAAATCCACTAATTAAGTAAAGTATGAGTATTATATATTTATATTGTGTAATAATAATATGATTTGTTAACTAATTTGATTTTATCTAGTTATTGGTCAAACAATTCAACAAAAGACAACTTCCACGAAGGTTACTTGTTTTAGGATTTCTCAATTTTTTTCACAAATTCTCCACTGTAACAGAATCCGTTGCAAGTTTACGAACGGGTAGTACGGAGCATTATTCATGTACGTTGATAAGACAAAAGTAGAGTGTTAGGTGAGTAGCAATCTGTTTTGTCTTATATACCCGCATGAGTAGCAATCAGCAATTAGAATGTTAAGGCCTTAAGGGAGACTTGCTGATTTTTTTTCTATTTACAAAGGATAAAAAGAGATGAAAACAATTGTCTCTATTTAGTGTAATTAGGGTTGTTGACACTGAATAAAGAGGTATTCGGCTGACCAAAAAGTTGACTTGAAAGGGTTTTCTCTTGTTGTGAGTGCTCTCATGAAGAGGTATTCGGCTAACCAAAAAGTTTATTTTATTCCCATAATCAGAGATCAAATCCTTATTCCTTAACCTCAAGGTTAAGGGATTGGTGACTGGGTGAGCAACCACCACACTAAACTCATTTGGTTATAGGCTGGGCAAAACCGGATATCCGATCCGGTTTTGTAAACCGCATCGGATATCCGGTTTTCAAATTCTGT
>JAGPOY010002306.1:0-15066 GCA_018983105.1 Silene uniflora | reverse complement strand
TCAAATGTTATTGATGCGGCTATCTCATTTACATCACAAAGAAGCTAAGCAAAAACAAACCGCGAAACATTTAGGACTTAATATCCGATTTTTACTTTGAGAATGTAAATAATGCTTCTTGATTACGGATGTCAATGCACATAATGCTTTTGATAGATGAAAGTACTGGTGTTTTTTCTCTTATTTTGGCTTTAATTTGTTGTTAGGGTGTTTTTGATAGAGTTTGGTTGAGTACTTAATAGCACTAACAGATGAATTTTTAATGGTTGTAAAAACGTATATCTAGTTGTTTTCTACTCCGTAGTTGATAGAGTTTGGTTAAGCAATATGTCTTCAATGGGGTAAGTAAGTTTTAGTAGCATTTAATAAATTACCACTTAGTTATATTTATTTACAATTTAAAGTCTAGATTCCTTTGGAAATTTCCTCTTTTTATTGGAAATACAAAAAATGTTACAAGTCATTAATGCTTAAAAACAACCCAGTGGGTTGTATATATCAAAACCGTAAAATTAATAGTCTTGTGTCTAGAGTTTGAGTTTATGTTAAATTTCTATTAGGACATCATAAATTTATAAATAATAAAATGAATAATAGCAAAGTTTTTATGTGAAATAAATCGCAAGGAACCAAAATTGTATAGGATCGTAATATAATGCATACATAAAATCGGGATAAATTAACCGTTTTCAAGCATAACATTTTTTGCTACACCAAAAAATAAGTTCTGGGTCCGCCCCTGTCTGTCACCTGTCTCTCTTGGGGTGGCGTGCGTTGATCCATATGATGTTCTTGATCATATGGGGAGCAGATTGTTTACATGTTATATGGATAGCACGTGGGTGACGAGACGAGTTTCGAGACGAGCATAGACGAGTAGAGAGTATAGTAGTCATGAGTTGTATTTCATTTGTTTACGTTTGTGTAATCATTAAACTTTATATTTATAATAAAATGTTCTTTCATCGAAGTTTTTGGAACACTAACTCGGGAAACCGAGATGTAACACTTCAATGATCCCCCAACGTCTACATGATCAACCCGTAAAAGAGTATTTCGTCATTGGTCAGTCAAGCTTTACTAAGAAATTCTTAAACATGTCATAAACCACACAGGGAATTGAAACACTCCACAAGTTTTACATCCTCACCACAATCAACCTAAACCCAAACTACTATAGAAAGTTGTTAGGAGAAGCTTATCTATATCTATTGTTATGCCAACAATGAAATACTCGTCGAAAAGAGCCGACATTGCAGTATCTGACCGTGTCTCATGAAGAAAAGAAAACCATATTACACAATCATGTATTGATGCCGTGACGTCGTTCCATGATAACAAGCGTGGATGCATAGTATACTTCAATGTGAAAAAAACATAAATTTTCAGAAACCAATAATAAAATTCAACAGCTATTCACGAGTATGTGTGTGTTATTAGCTCAATTGCTAAAATCATTGAGTGCATCAGCTCATAAACTGTCATAAATGCGAACGTATAATATTCCAATTTATACAGCAAAATAAGATCAGAAAATCATCCTTAAAGCGACTCAGATTCCATTTTTGGTCCAAGGTGGAATATAGTACAAATACTTGAATTAAGAAACACCGAGATGGGTGGCGAAGAAGAAATGGTAGACAAAATCTATGGCAACGATCGATATCAAGGAAAGTAACTGCAGTACTCCGTCTATGAAAGGGGACCATGTATATAAAGAACAATGACAGTCAATCACATTCAAATCTATGGCAACACATTCTACTCTCAAAACATCCCGACTTCACGCTGCGACTTTGCTCCTCCCAAATTGCCTCATCATTTGTCTGCAATTTCAATTTACACACTCAAGTACTGAACCAGATAAATGTTGAGCTACATCAAGTGTCCCCCAAACTAATTCGACGCAAACGGACACACAAGGACAAGATCAAAGACCCTACCCAGTTAGAAACTAAAGTCCCAAAGAACCCCAAAAGCTTCTTATTAGAAAAACGCATTTTATTTTCATAATTTTTTATCCGAATTTAACTTCCAAGAGTCATGGTACATCAGTTAAGAAGAACGATGCAAGACCCAGACAACATATACAGATACAGAAGTAACAGAAATCCAGATACTACTCACACTGGCACGAAGATCAAATTAGGAGAATTCAAAATTGCAAGAAAAAGGGATGTCAACACAAAAACTTTACAGTGCGGAACACTGAAACTTACTGGCTGGCTTAAAATGTAGTAATAACGACATATAAGCCATTTTATCACCCAACAAATGAGACTAAAAAAGAAAAATAGCTCCGTCTATTTAGTCACTGCATACTTATTGACATAATTTGCGTTCTACAGCCAATTGAAAACATCACAGTGCTAACCACAAAGCAACAAGCAAAACCTACAGCTATCCTCCATAGCAGAAATCCACAGCTGCCCAAATTTCATTACAGCCCTAGAAAAAGAAGTCCAACACATGGGTCAAAAATTCAGAACTGATTAAAAGTAAAATATTATAAATCCTCATTCAGAAAATAGCTTTAACATATGTTCAAAACATTAGACATCAATTACGAAATTATCGAAGGAAAAATCTTAAATTTCTAACAAAGTACTTAGTACATAGCAGGAAACGACTTTCGAAAACCAAAAATCAAGTTTCTAATAAAGCAAACTTCACAATGCTAAACAATGGGCTTGTAAGATGATAACTAGGTTGGTTAATAGACTAGAGCAACATATCTTATGACAGAGCGGCAGTGGACTTGCAACTACAAACCAAAGAGAAAATCATAAGCTCACTCACTTCAATATGACTGCTGAAACTGAACACTATCACAACAGCAGAGCTTATTCACCTGGACCAACTCGAAATGGATGGGAGAAATTAGATATTTGTTTAATCATTCTTACATCCATTCCAGCTAAGCAAACAGAAAATTTCAACTAGAACCTCAAAGCCTAGTTGTCTTTCTGAGTGAAATTACCCCATAGAGACTTTGTGGACCCTTTTCATGTATAATTAACTTTATACTTATAGGAGTACAAATTTAAGGTCGACAAAATATGTATAAACTTATGGGCTAAAACAAATAAGTATCCGTTAGACTATAAATCTGTCATTTATCCATGAGAACATTGCAAAGAGAAGTGTTCATCATTGTACTTCTCGAACAACATTACGACAAATTAAACCAAAGTTCTACTACAGACACAAAAAAAAAAACTTGAATTTATCAAAGATCATTAGAACAGGCTGCACGCAATCCAATAAGAGATGACTACTTAATTCCATCAACTAGAACAATGTTCCCAAGTTTTATAGTACATCAAGTTTTGAAAATACTAAATAAGAATACTAATATGAAAGGCAGAATTATAAAAAGAAAGTCAACTGTTCCAAGTTTCCAACAAGGTTGCTAATAGCCTAATATCAAATCAGCTGACTATTACACCGCACCACACTCGAAGTTCCAATTTATCAGCAGTTGCCTTATATTAATGGGCGTGTTCAGACTGATGTGTTATCCTCTGAGCAATATCACACATCATCGTTGCAAGCTGATTGAACAAGAGTAATCAGTCAGCTTGCTCAATAGATATATAAACATTGTTCAAATTAATAACAAGCTAAGATAAAACCACCCTTATACTACATATTAACATAATTGTGCTCAACAGCAAAACCTCACAAACATCAAGATGTTAACGCTCATAATTCTTTCTTTACCATCACTAGAAGTAAAAACTCAAACAAAGGGGAGTTCCATCCAAAGACACATACATTGTCACCATGAAAATAATCGAATGAATTTCCATTCATCCTGATCATTTATTAATGCTTTCCTTATTTGGATATCTCGGTCATTTCTTTACTTTTGCGTTTCAAGTACGAGTTAGCGTGATTGTCCTCCACTTGTGCAAGTTGTATTTTCACTTTGGGTTTTTTTTTTGTCAAAAACTATGTTAAATCTAGGGGTATTTGTAAAAAGACTACCTTGTTTTCCGTATTATTTTTCTTGTTTTAAACTACCTTTGTTTTCTCATTTTCTTGGTAAAAAACTACTTAGGCTGAAAATCCGGCGAGATTTGGTTGATTTATTGACATTAACCTATCTCACATGACTGTTAATATCGAACAACAATAACCAACTACGACCAAACTAAAAAATTGAACTTTAGATAAGCAAAATTTATGTTTTCACATTTCAATAGTAACTATGAACATCTACTATCAAAGTAAGCGTAAGTACATCACAACTTCCCAAAATTGGGCCTAAACAAGATTAAAACATAAAAGAGTCCCGTGAGATGGAAAAATGACCAACTCTGTTTAGACTCTTAGCATAGGGAGTTAGAGAGTTATTGACGAATGGAATGGAATGAGAAACCATAGGGGTATCTGAAGAACACAATAAAGGCATACTAAGCAGAAAATGCATAGATGAGTTAGATATGTACCATTAGGAGGCCAAGCGGTGGTTGGGGAAGAGACAGAAAGCATGGAAGTCAAGAGGGCGGATGCCGTAGCGGTGTGGAATGGTTGCATTGACTCCAAACAAGCGCTCAATTCAGCCGGACATCTAAACAACAAGCATCCCCGAATATGGATTATTCCCTTTACTGTCCATAATGAATTAAGAGAAACAAGGATAATGTAAGTAAATATTAAGAACCTAAAAATGCGAGGGGCAGAGAGCAGATTGCTTGCGGATGGGGAACGAAATGCAGATGTCTTCGGAGCAGCCGCAAATTTCGAGGCGGCTTTACGGACAGAGTTCGATCGGAATACTAATCTTGCGGCTGATGTTCCCATCATACTTGCCATTTGCTTCTCTCCTCAATTTCCTATCTAATCTCCACACGCCTATTAGGGTTCTCTACTAGATAATCATCACTCTATAACTAATGTCTAATTACGGACCTCTAGCTTAAACTCGGTTTAGCCTCTTTTATTTTTTTCATTAATAAAACGTCGTACAACACTTAGGCCTCGTTTGGTTACTCCTTCAATTCATGGGAATTCGAAACTCCCATGAATTGAGTTTTTGCTAACTTGTTTGGTTACCCCCCATATTGCAAAATGGGGGAGTTTACAACTCCAAGAGAGTTTTCAACTCCTACATGATGTAAGAGTTTGATTACCAACCCCTACCTAGGTAATTGGAAACTCCCACATCTTATCTTCTTCAAAATTACCTATTTGCCCCTACAAATTAGGTGTTGGTAATATTGCGGAATGGTATATTGGTAATTGGAAACCAAAATCACGTGAATTGACACGGTTCAACCAAACACTACACAGGAGATTAATTCACGGGAAAAACAAACTCCCGCAAAGCAACCAAACATGTTTTTGTCATCTCATGGGAATTGAATATGGGAGTTGGATTCCGGTGAATTGCAAATTAACACAGGAGTTCTATTCCCGTATGAACCAAACGAGGCCTTACAAAAGTTATGAATAATCGAAAACCAAAGAAAAATAAATCGCTTGTATTTTTTGAAACAACACGCTACGAACCATCAACGAATTACTCTTAATTAACTATGTTACAGATGCGACTAAACTCACGAATAAATGAAAAACCCCAGAAATAAGGGACAGAAAAACGGATCTCACCAAAAGGGAGACTATTATTGAATAGAAGATAGATCTGCATATTACTGGTTTAAAAATAAAGCAATTTTGGGACTTACCATAGACTAGTTGGAAAGCCCGTGTGATGCACAGGGGCTTCCGTTACAATTATCTGTAAAAATAGATTTTCATAAGTTGATAAAAAGTCCTACTATGTTGTCATTGATGAAAAACTTCTTGATTGGTGTAGATGATAACCGATTATTAGTGCTTTTAGCATGAAAGCTTTGCCATCGATTAATATAATATCAAGTGACATAGTTATGGTATGTAGCTAGCTTTTTAATTCAATGTTACAGGCACAACCGTTTTTTAATTAAATACAAAACATTATCTCTATAAACGTATTGTAGCTCAGCAATATGAACCATTAATAACGAAGACATGTTTTTATTAGTTTTGCAAATTATTTTCAACTACGTAAAACTAAAAGATGTTAAAAACAACATGTATCATACTTATATATATTTAGTGTGTTGAAAGAAAATGTTAGATCTCTTACAACATGATTTTACCTTAACTATTTACAATTAATAGTATTGCTCCTTATAAACATCTCGCAAAATCAAATCCAAACTGAAGTCCAATAGATTTAGTAGTCTTTAAACACAATTAAAATATCTCTAATTCCATTACATAGAATGCACGGGCACCTAGTAGTATCATCCGCGACAACATCAGTTAGTAGTTTATGCCATTTTTAAAATAGTTGGATTACCAAGTTAGTATAATAATGTCAGTTAGTAGTACATGTATATATTTCATGGGACCGCTAAAAACGTTGTTTTACGTTACCATAGTCTGGTAATAGAAAACTATTAAATTTAAGAATAAGTAAAATTATGCTAAAAATGGGAGTAAACATAATTTCAGGGGTTGATTTAGATGAGGATAGATTAATTATCAGTTCCAATAACAAACAGAATTTGATATTTAACTATACCAGTTGTATAACATTCAGACATATAGTTGGATTATAGAGTTACCGTTCTTATTGTCTCAACACCACCAGTTTTTCACACATAGCCACGAGGCCAGTAAAGGAGAAGGATCGTTTATTTATGCAACGATTTACTGGAGAGTGAACATGTAATACTACGGATTTCTGTAATGTGCCTACTCGGTCGAGTAGGGCTAACGCGACCGAGTTGGCGAGAGTTAGCTTATAGTCGGTTTATGATTTCGTTAATGTGGGTTCTGTAGAGTGGCAACTGGGATGACTCGGCCGAGTTGGCCTTACTCGGTCGAGTAACAGTGTTAGTTACTCGGCCGAGTTGCCGGTCTGACGGGTTTTAATACGCGGTTTTGGTGATTAGTATAAATACGAGAGTTAAAACATTTTAATCAGTTTCCAATATTTTCACAAATCACTTTCATAAAAACCTAACAACGTAGCATCTCTCTTAATTATTCTAATCACTCCTAAGCACCAAGGGTAGATTGATTGCAACATTCTACACCATTTCTCATAGATCGAGTTGGTAAGTTCTATGATCCGCATTAATTCTCTTGATTAGTTTATGTTAACCCTAGATTGGATTTTAGGAATTGTGATAATTGATTGAATTATACAGTAACTGGTGATTGTTATTGTAATAGGTGACGATTTCGTAGAGGAGCCTTTTTGCTGATTGCTCGTGATTGTGTTGGATTGCGAATAAGGTAGGGTTTTCCTACTCGGTCAATTATTTACAAGGACCTGAAAAAGAATTTTTGGTGGCCCAGAATGAAGAATGATGTAGCTGAATTTGTGGCTAGATGTTTAACTTGTCAGAGGATTAAGGGTGAGCAACGAAGACCACAAGAAGTTCAGTCACTTGAGGTACCTGAATGGAAATGGGAGTCTATTTCGATGGATTTCATCGTGGGGTATCCGAGGACTCAGCAGGGTAATAATATGATTTGGGTGATCGTGGATCGACTGACTAAGTCGGCCCATTTTATCCCAATGAAGGATACTTGGAGCAAGCTTCAGTAGGCTAATGGTTATCACAAGAATGTGGTGATATTGCATGAGGTGCCGAAAGACATTGTGTCAGATAGAGATGCGAGGTTCATTTCACGATTCTCGTAAGAGTTGCAGAAGTTGATGGGGACTACATTAAAAATGAGTACATCATTCCATCCTGCGACGGACGGACAAACTGAGCGAACTATCAAGACCTTGGAGGACATGTTGAGAGCTTGTGTGAAGGAGTTTGGTGGCACCTGGGAACATAGACTCGGTTTGATCGAGTTTTCATACAATAACAGATATCATACTAGTATTGGAATGACACCTTTTGAGGCTTTGTACGGACGGAAGTGTAGGAGTCCTATTTTTTGGGATGATAGTGTAGAGGCCATGGTTCTAGGAGCAGAAATGGTATAGGAGATGGTTGAGCAAGTAAAGTTGATTCGATAAAAGATGAAAGGGGCATATGATCGACAAAAGATGAAGGGGGCCCAGGATCGACAAAAGAGTTAAGCAGATTTACACCGCCGAGTTATAGAGTTTAAGGTAGGTGACAAGGTTCTTTTGAAGGTGTCACCTAGGATGGATTGATGTGACCATATTTGACGCACTTTACCCCCTTAACGAACCCCATTTTGCATGCTTTTTACGTACTTATTAGGGTCCTTTCTACTTCTTTAGCTTCCTATTTGCTTTTCAATCGGATTTGAGCTTGTTTGTAGGTGGAGGAGCCAAACCATGCATGAACGAGGCATTTCGGAGCTAAATGGACGATATCCAAGGACCTAGCATGTAGAGGAGACGGAACCAAAGGCCTAAGTGAAGATTCAGAGCTAAGTAGAACAGCCCCCACGGGCTAGGAAGTCACCCCCACGGGTTTTGCACCAGGACGAATCCAAGAGGAGTGTTTGTACTGAGAACCCGGGCGAGACGGAGAGAACCCGGGTGGGTCGTGACCTACCCGAGCGACTTCCTCACGACGCGAGCGGGTTCGAAGTACAAATTACCCGGACGGTTCCCTACCAACTCGGGCTACTCCTAATTACTCTGCCATGTCCTTGTGCGACACTCCACCTCTACTTAACCTAATCCTAGTACTTAGTATAAATCCTCTCTCTCTCCTTGTAGCCTAATATAGAGAATTAGGGGTAAAACTAGGGTACTTAGCTTAAATCAATTGGAATCAACACCTTAATTACTCTTTAATTTAGCTTAATCTTTCCACAACAATTATAGATTAATTGAAGAATACTTGGGTTGTAATTGGAGAATTGACATCTCTTCATTTATCAAAGGGTTTCTTCTTATTTCAATTGTTGCTCAACCTTCTTAAGTTGGTACAATCTCTAATCCTTTTAATTACTTGTTAATCTCTTTGATAATTCATCATGTTTTCTTATGCTAATTACTCTTTACTCTTTAATTGCAATCTTACCATCATGATTAGCGAGTAGTTACCTAACTAGGGTAAATGGGTGTTTAGGGGAATGGTTGTTGGGATGAATACATGTTGATGTTGAGGATTGATTGATTGATTAAATTGTTATTATGTCATCTAGTCTTATTCATGCTTTATGTTTGATGAAATGTGTGAAAGACAAAACACACATGGATTCTCCTTTTTCTAAGCACACCTTGTAAGATCGAAAGCCTCAAGGCTTGCTAGACTACCATTCAAACTCTACCGTAAGATCGAAAGCCTCGATATTGGGTTAGACCGTGTTTAGGCCTAGTAGGAGAGTTAGGGTGTACGCGTGTCGCTAACCCTTCCCGACCTAAGGGTTGTAGGACCGAAAGGGCCAACCCTATTTCATCATGACCTCAATCGATCCACCCGATACTTGATTACATGTATTCTACCTCTAATCATCCTATATGACCCCATGACACCCTAGTATTTCTCTTTATTTGATTACAACCACTCTTTACTTGCTTATTACTTGTTATAGTTGATAGATTATCCTTCCAAACCAACAAATTGTTACCTTAAGAGACTCAACCTTGCATAGTTAAAAGTGAATAGATCGCTAATACTAGTTACCCGTCCTTTAGGTTCGACTCCGACTTGCTTACTATACTAAGTTGGAAAGAATTACAAATATTGTTTTGATTGAGAACTAAAAGACGACAATAACGACCTCGATCATGGATGCTATGCGATTTAGCAAGAAAGGGAAGTTGAGTCAGAAGTGTATTGGCCCATATGAGATTCTGGATCAAGTATGCGAGGTGGCTTATCTGTTGGCTTTGCCACCACCTCTTGATCGGGTGCATAATGTCTTTCATATGTCTCAACTTTGGAGGTTTTTGGCTGATTCCTCTCACGTGCTTGAAGTTGAATATATTGAGTTAGACGACGCGCTTACTTATGTCGAAACACCGAAAGAGATATTGGATCGGAAAGTGCGGAAGACAAGGAATGAGGAAACTGTCTTACTTAGTGTTGTGGTCAAATCACAATGTGGAAGAGGCTACATGGGAAGGAGAATGAGGCCATGAGAGAGCGTTAACCACACCTTTTAGATCAGGTATGTTTGGTTACGGGGTCGTAACCTTGTTCTTTTAAGGGGGGTAGGTGATAATCGCATGAGTTTTGGGACAGTTTGGTTGATTAATAAAGTTTTCGAGTCAGTTGATGGTTGTCTTTTGAGTCGTTTAAGTTGTCTTAGTCTTGTGTTTGGTATATTGGTGTTTTGGTCGGGTATGTTTGCGTTTGTTTCAGACATAGGTGTGAATTTCGGGGACGAAGTTTGTTTTTAAGGAGGGAAGACTGTAATACCACAGGTTTCTGACCGTAGGATACTCGGTCGAGTAGGGATTACTCGGGCGAGTAGGCTGTCTAGTGTTTTGAAGTTGGGTTCTGGAGTGTCAGTACTCGACCGAGCGTGTTGGTACTCAGTCGAGTAGAGCTTACTTGGTGGAGTACACCGCGTACTCGGCCGAGTACCCGGTTTTATGGTTAGTTTCAGCGGTTTTGGATTATGATAATTAAAGGAGTATAAACGTGATTAACAGTTTCTAAAACATTTCATAATCACTTTTCTCAAAAGCAAACTACGTTCATTACTCCTTCAATCATTCTAATAGTTTCCAAGGCTAGGGTTCTTTATACATCTTTTCTTTCGCCAATCGTTGGGTAAGTTCTTTACTTCATTTTATCTATCGTTGTGATTATAGATAGCAAACCCTAATTGGGTAATTTGGGGACTTGGGGGTAATTAGCCATTATGTGTGTGGTTATATATTGATTGTAGGATATTATGATAGGTGAGGACTTTGTAGAGGAACCGTTTTAGCGTGAATTTGCTGTGCCTTATTTGGATCGCAATAAGGTAGGGTTTCCCTACTCAATTGGTTGCATAATTGGTCGTAAGATGTGGTTGTGATTATTTGTTGGCATGTTTATCATTTTGATTGAGATTGATTGAGATTATATAATTATTTGGTTGTTGTTGTGAGACCATGTCGGGAGATGGTTCCAACCCCATGTTCGCCTCTTATGATCACTCCGTCATAAGAGTGATGTGCACAGTAATATTATGGGTGCGCTCGTTACGATGAACGAGGCTTGGGTGGTACGATTGCGGTCCCTACGGACGGTGTGGGTTACCTGTTGCGATGGGTAACCTGGCAGGGCTACACATTTTAGTGTGTAGTCGGTTACTGGTAATTGTTGGAGCTGGGAGTATGGTTGATTCTGTTGTTGTATGGTTGCTTACATTGGTTATACAGTTGACTGGCCCCGTTTTAGCAGGTGATGGATGTTGAGATAGCTCGCGGGATATGAATGGCTGAAGTCATCACTTGTGTCGTTGTTTAGCAATAGCTGAGTTTAGATTTATGACTTTTGGTTTGGCTGTAGCTTTTGGAGTTTTAAGACTTGTAACCTTTTCTTCACGTTGTTTTTAATAAAGTTGTTTCATTATGGTTACTATGATGCGTATTAACTCGGGCAACCGAGATGGTAACACCCTTATATGTTAAGGTGGTCCACTTTGGTATATGGAGGTGTTACATGTATTTCTCAAGTTTTAAGGCACGTGTTATAAGGTTTAGTTAGATAATAGGAATTTGTTAATAAATGTTTTAGTTAAGAGAAGTCTAACATAGGTTAACACATACGGAGTATTATGCTTTTTAGAAATTTTTTAATGCACTTTATCTATAATCATTGTACCTCGTATTAAAAAGCACTCTAAATAGTTTGGTATAAGACACTCTTAGTCTTTAAATTTAAAGTCACTCTCTTTAATATCATTTTGGTTCAACTCCTAAGTTATGTTCTTAAAAGTCTAGCTCATTTAAATTCAATTTAGATCTCATATGTTTAGTTCATAAAAGTTCAGAACCTATAATTTGAGCTCAAAACCATTATTTTGAAAGAATTCAAAATATGTTGTAAACACAAAGTTAAGGTGAAAATCTCACCTCCGGGATTTACTCCACTGTCCTCCTCAAATTCCATATTTACAATAGTAAATATGACAAATGCCTCCACTGCATTTAATGTATACACACGTAGTATGCTGTATAAATACCGTACCCGATGAATGAGAACACATACAACATTTCACTCTCAATCTTTCGCTCTCAATCATAATCTCTAACACGTTATCAGCACGAGCTTGCTCCGAATTCGTAAGGTATAAATTTTCAAAGTACTCATAATATTATAGCTCTTAGAAAGTTTTTCAAAGCAATCATATTGCAAAATAATATTTGTTACATGAATCACCAACGTCATGGGATCAACACTATTTTAAGTTATATCTCAAATTCTAACATATATTTCATTACCGAACCTACTAACGACTTACCTATAAATATTCATGTTGCTCTCCCGCAACCGCAACCACAACCACAACCACAATCGAGTGAACCATCGGTTGTCGCCCCTCTTAATCAACACTTATCAAAACCAAACCGTATCAACCTCAATAGCCTAGTAGAGAGACAAACCAAAAAGTGTCACAAAACCCGTCAATTTTCCCTCGAAAATATAGTAGGACCGTCTCGCTTGAAGAGAACAAGAGACGAACAAGTGTCCTCAGAGTCAACCGAATCAACCGACTGCATCCGCGACAAACGCCCGAATACTAACATTATTACTGAACCATCTACCCCTGCTGACGGCCTCTTAAGGCCACCTAGGTCCGCAACGTCGGCCGAGAAACGTCAGATAACGACCACCATGCCAATCGTCTGAATTGTTTGATATTATTAGCCAGTGGCGGTAGCAAAATTTTTTTATTTTTTTTTTTTAAAATATTGTTATTGTTATGAATGTGTCTTGTTTTTATTTTGCTTCTACAAACAAGAAAGAATGATATATAATAAAAAGGGAGGTTGAGTGTTGCATATGTGTAGGAGTGTTGTACGATTGTTGTTGACAATGGCTTTTAATAAAAATCAAAGGGTAGGTTTGGGGCAATAAATATGTTAGTTGGATGAATACTAGTAATAATGATCAATCAAATGCAATAATTGTATGGGTAAGTTGGTGTATACGGTCATACTTAGTATGCTTTGAAGGTTTTTGCTAGTATTATTCTACAAGTATGTATTATATCTTCTTTCTAGTTTGATTATTATGCAGAATATATTTATTGTCATCTTAATTTTATATATGTTTTTGAACATCTCATTAATAACCGTAAACATTTTCTTTAAATTTAGTTTTCTTTTTTCTTTTTATTATTACTATCGACGCTACAGTATTTTTAACCCCTATAAAACTCATATAAACTCTATCATTTTATTTACTTTTTCTCTTATCCAAAATCTTCTTCACTTATCCAAAATCACGAAAAAATGGACAATAATGAGGATAAAATACCCGAAGATGAGCTCATGTGCTCTATTAAGAAAAATCTTCGTGAGTTAGAAAACCGACTTAGTTGGTTAATGATATTAATAATTGTATTAGTTGTTTTCTTTGCTATGTTTTTTGCTCATATTATGAATAATAAGTAAGTTTATGCAGTTCTTGTTTAAGTTTATATATTATTATTTATGTTTTTATATTAATTATATTGTAATGTTTTTAATGTTACATAGAAAAATGTCTCACATTGCCAAAAGAGAATTCGATATTCTTGATCTACCTGGGCTGAAATTCCTACTATGGAAAGATGATGTCATAGCTCATTTGGGAGCTAAGGGTCTCGAACATACTGTTGAAGTGGGAAATTTTGGTACCTACCAAGAAAAGCAAACGACTCATATATTTATACGACATCACATGGATGAAGGGCTAAAAAATGAGTATTTGCGAATCAGAGACCCTTATGAATTATCAATTATGGACTCGCCTTGAGGAGAGATTTGGACATCAACAATTTGTCGTACTCCCTAAACTTCGCCATGAATGGGAAAATTTACGTTTCCAAGATTTTACTTCGGTAAACGAATAATTCTGCTCTATTTCGCATTGCTTCACAATTGGAGTATTGTGGCCATGAAATTAGTGATTTCACTAAAATCGAGAAAACATTCTCGACTATGGGCAAACACAATATTGATTTTCAAAGACAAATAAGGCAAAGCAAAATTGAAAAATTCACTGACCTTATTGCAATACTTTTAGTCGCTGAACAAAATGACAATGCTTTGTTAAGAAACGATAATTTGAGGCCAAATGGATCTGTTGCAATACATGGGACAAATTATGTAACACCCCCATATACCGGAGTACCCTACCAAGGGCTACCGTACCCTAGCATAAAAAGGCGTTGCCATCTCGGATAACCGACGTAGTGAACATCAAATAACAAATGCAAGTACCTTTATTAAATAAATAATGTTTAAATGTGATACAACCGTCTCAAAACATAACAACGGAAAGATAAACAACTGTCTCAAAACCATAAACTGTCTAACTGTCAGCTAAGCTAATCAAAGACTCGTGATGACTCTTCCTGTCCCGCAAGCACATCATCATCAAGCTCATCACCTGCTAAACCAACTGCTCACCATCCCCGAATGGATCACAGCAGGTCAAAAGACAACAACAACCGGGGTCAGTCAACTGAATACAAAAGAAAGATAAACAAACACAAGCGGAAGCAAAGATAACTCAGAAGCCAATCAGTCACTCTTCTCCAAACACCCTTTCCTTTCCAAGTAACCGACAACACGGCAAGCCGTGTAGCCCTGCCAGATTACCGCCGCAACGATAATCCACACCGCCAGTGGGGGACCGCAGCCTTGCCCACCAAATCCCCGCTCAATAAGCGAACCCAATGTTGGAGCTTGTGTCCTCCACATGTAGTGTGATAACGTCATTGCACATACACTTGTACGGACAAGTGGGAGCTTGTTGGGGCTGGTGTCCTCTACAGTTAGTGCACTGACTTATTGAATCTCTCAGAGGAACACAAGGGCATACTATTGTATTATTATCAGTTGATCCACGTTTATCAGTAACGGTTGGCTTGCTAGATAAGTTTGACGTTACTGTCATACGGATGGCGGTGATC
>JAGPOY010002305.1:0-15072 GCA_018983105.1 Silene uniflora | reverse complement strand
TATACCCACACGAGTATGGCTGTATCAGGGATTTTGGAATGTTGCTGGAGTGGGGTGACTCGGCCGAGTAACGATCTTACTCGACCGAGTATCCTCTACTCGACCGAGTAAACGTGCAACTCGGCCGAGTATCTCTTTGGGCGGACGTGATTATGTTTTGAGCCGTAGGCTATTGCTTACGTTTCCCTTGTTTATTTCTATCAGCTCAAAATGCCGCCCAAGAGGTCGAATGCTCATGTACTAGCTACTGACATGAGGCTAGATGAGATAGCTAGGTTGATTGAGCAAAACGAGTGCCTCAATGACATCGTTAGCCGGATAGGGAAAGAACCGGTTGAGATGAGTGCTTCTAAGATGAGTACGGTGATTGCTCGTTTTAAACCTACCGTCTTCGAGGGTAACGGCGAGGCCAAGTTGCTCGACAACTGGCATGATGAGATGGAGAATCTGATGGAGGTTGTCCAATGTCCGGAAGAGCTACAAGTGGACCAAGCTGCGTTTTACCTAAGGGATACCGCGGGTACGTGGTGGAGAAGCGTAAGAGAGGCCGCTAGGGAGCAGTATCGACAGAATGGTCGGGGATTTATTCCATGGAAGGACTTCAAGGATGAGATGAGAAAGCGCTTCGTGCCGGAGCACGTTCGTAACCGGTTGAGGGCCGAGTT
Source organism: Silene uniflora (assembly GCA_018983105.1). Classification (NCBI taxonomy): domain Eukaryota; kingdom Viridiplantae; phylum Streptophyta; class Magnoliopsida; order Caryophyllales; family Caryophyllaceae; genus Silene; species Silene uniflora. Next base: position 14,407 of record JAGPOY010002305.1, on the reverse strand, counting down.
TGACTCGTTTGTTATGACGGAGGGGATGACTGTGGCGGATTACTGCCACAAGTTCTACGCCTTGTCTCGCTATGCGACCGACATCGAGCTAAGCGACCTTAGCTTGGCTATCCGTTTTGAGAAGGGTTTGCATTTCAAGATTTTGGAGAGGCTACCGGCTGGAACCTTGACGGATCTGATTGAGGTCTATGAACGCGCTGGACATGTTGAGCGGATTATTGATATGTCCAAAGAGGCTAGAATGCACACTACGGAGAAGAGGAAGGCGAAGAATGAGGGTAAGGGCCAGGGTAATCCCAAGAGAGGTGGCTATACCCAAACTCGAGGATATTCGGGAGGACCTAGCTACGGTGGAGGATTCCGTGGTCGTGGTGGCCGCACATCTAGCGAGTCAACTCCTTTGACTTGCTACAACTGTGGCAAGATAGGGCATCGACGCTTCGAGTGCCGTGGTCCGGGTGGAGGAGCTCATCAGCTGAGACCGTATCAAGGGAATTTCTCTCAAGCACCGACTCAGAGCGCGACTAGCAATAAGCCAGCTGGGTCGTGGTAAAATCAGAATGGGCAGAATGACAATGGAGGAGGATCTTACCAGCGACAGGCTGCTACCGGGAATCAAGCGGCGGCTGCAAAGCCGACTATATCTGCAGCTACGGTGCAAGGAGGGGATCCAGCAAAGAGTAGTGGCAAACTATTCATGATGTAGAAACAGACAGCTGAGGAGGATGCGCAAGTTGTCACTGGTACTTTTCCCATTCACAACACCCCATCCTTTGTTTTGTTTGATTCTGGGGCAACCCATTCATTTGTTTCTAGGAGTCATGCAAAGAGTATGGGATTGGGAGAATATGTGATAGTAAAAGATGATGTTTTTATACCTTCTGGGGAGTCATTATCTTGTAATAGGAAGTATAGGGATGTGTCGATGTATATAGGAGAGACGAACTTCCCGATTGATCTGTTAGAGTTTCCATTAGACGGTTTTGAGGTCAGAGAAGGTGACATTGAGGGGTCCTAAAGGGAAAAGTGTGTCTTACCGCGGGTTTCTTGTAAAACCCAAGTTTAAGTTGATTGCAGCGATGACCCTGAAATCTTATCTATGGAAGGGATGTCCTATGATACTTTGTCAGATTTGGGATAACCGATCCGACGTGGTAGTAGCATCGGAGATACCAATCGTGGGAGAGTTTGTGGATGTCTTTCCTGAAGAAATACCGGGGTTACCACCAAAGAGAGATATCGATTTCACAATCGACTTGAAGCTGGGAACCGGGCCGATTTCTAAGGCTCCATACCGTATGGCGCCAAAGGAACTGGAGGAGTTGAAGAAACAATTGGAGGACCTGCTCAATAAGGGATACATTCGACCAAGTGTATCGCCTTGGGGAGCACCGATTCTATTTGTCAAGAAGAAGGATGGTAGCATGCGGTTGTGCATCGATTACCGCGAGTTGAATCAGGTAACCGTGAAGAATAAGTATCTGTTGCCGAGGATTGACGACCTGTTTGATCAGCTCAGTGGAGCCGGAGTGTTTTCAAAGATTGATTTGAGATCGGGTTACCATCAGTTGAGGATTAGTGATGAAGATGTACCTAAGACGGCTTTCCGATCGAGGTATGGTCACTATGAGTAAGTGTTCATCGACGATATTTTGGATTTGATGAACCGGATTTTCAGCGAGTTCTTGGACCAATTTGTCGTGGTGTTCATCGACGATATTTTGGTCTACTCTAAGACAAAGGAAGAGCATGAAGAGCATCTGAGGCTAGTGTTGCAAAAGCTGCGTGACAACAACCTCTATGCTAAGTTGGCGAAGTGTGAATTTTGGCTCGACAAAGTGGATTTTCTGGGTCACATAATTTCAAAGGAGGGTGTTTCGGTTGATCCAAGCAAGATTTCGGCAGTGTCGAACTGGGAAACACCAAAAAATGTGGCAGATGTTCGGAGTTTCTTGGGTTTGGCGGGTTACTATCGAAGGTTTGTGAAAGATTTTTCATCAATTGCAAGGCCGTTAACCGCATTGATGAGGAAGGATAAGAAATTTTGCTGGGATGAGGACTGTGAGACCGCGTTTCAAACTCTGAAGGAGCGTTTGACCACAGCTCCTGTCTTAGCATTACCGGATGGATGCAAGAATTTCGAGGTTTACACCGACGCCTCCAAGAAGGGATATGGATGTGTGTTGATGCAAAATGGGAAGGTGATAGCTTATGCCTCGAGACAGCTCAAGTCATATGAGGAGAACTACCCAACTCATGATCTAGAATTGGGTGCCGTTGTTTTCGCTCTCAAAATCTGGAGACATTACCTTTACGGGGCAACCTTTAAGGTGTTTTCGGACCATAAGAGCTTGAAGTACATTCACACCCAAAAGGAGCTGAATATGAGACAAAGGAGATGGATGGAGCTGATCGATGATTACGATATGCAGATCTTGTATCACGAAGGGAAGGCCAATGTGGTGGCCGACGCATTAAGCAGAAAGAGTGTGCACAACTATCGTTGATGCAGCTAAGAGACGAAGTGAGGAAGATAGGGATTCATATGATCCGGAAAGGGGATGCGATTAGTGATTTGACGATCGAGCCTGATCTTTATCGAGAAATTCGGGAGAAACAATTGCTTGATTCTAAGATCATTGGGTGGAAGGAGAAGCTGAAGGATGTGGAGAACTCGAGATTTACCATTCATGGGGATGGAAGCCTTCGTTTCGATGGACGATGGTGTGTGCCTAAGGATGCCGAAATGAGGAAAGCAATTATGACTGAAGCTCATTGTACTCCTTATTCAGTGCATCCGGGCGGTGACAAATTGTATCGAGATTTTAGAAAGACCTTTTGGTGGCCGGGAATGAAGAAGGAAGTTGCTGAGTTTGTGGCTAGATATTTGACTTGCCAGCGAGTCAAGGGTGAACAACAAAGACCACAAGGGCTAGTGCAATCACTAGAGGTACCGGAATGGAAGTGGCAATCTATATCCATGGACTTTATTGTGGGGTTACCAAGGACTCCGCAGGGTAATAACATGATCTAGGTTATTGTGGACCGACTGACGAAGTCAGCTCACTTTATTACCATGAAGGATACTTGGAGCAAAGCTCAGTTGGCTACTGGGTATAGGAAGAATGTGGTACGACTCCATGGAGTGCCAAAAGACATTGTGTCGGACAGAGATGCGCGATTCATATCCAAGTTTTGGCAAGAGTTGCAGGAATTGATGGGTACGACCTTAAAGATGAGCACAGCATTTCATCCGGCGACAGACGGCCAGACTGAGAGGACAATAAAGACTCTGGAAGACATGTTGAGGGCTTGTGTGATGGAATTCGGAGGAACATGGGAGGAACGACTCAATCTGATTGAGTTTTCGTACAATAATAGTTATCACGCAAATGTTGGGATGGCACCGTTCGAGGCTTTGTACGGCAGGAGGTGCCGTAGTCCAGTTTGTTAGGACGACACTGCAGAGGCTGTGGTTTTAGAACCACAGATGGTTCAGGACATGGTCGAACACATAAAGATGATTAGACAAAAGATGAAGGCAGCTCAGGATCGGCAAAAGAGTTATGCGGACCCGAAGCGCAGGCATATAGAATTTCAGCCGGGTGACAAAGTTTTATTGAAAGTATCACCAATGCGCGGAACTATGCGATTTGGCAAGAAAGGAAAGTTGAGTCCGAAATACATTGGACCCTATGACGTGTTGGATCAGATTGGTGAGGTAGCATATCGACTTGCCTTGCCAGCTTCGCTCGAAAGGGTACACAACGTGTTTCACGTATCGCAGTTACGGCAATATTATCCGGATGTGTCACATGTGTTGGAACCTGAAACCATTGAGTTGGATGAGACCTTAACTTACGTGGAATTGCCGACAAGGATTTTGGACCGAAAAGTTCGGAAGACAAGGAGCTGTGAAACCGTCATTGTCAAAGTGTTGTGGTCTAACCACGAGATGGAAGAGGCTACATGGGAAGCCGAGTCGGCTATGCGCGAGAAGTATCCACACCTTTTCGACGAGGTATGTTTGGTTACGAGGACGTAACCTTATTCTTTTAAGGGGGGTAGGAAATGTTGCATCTTGTTTTGTGAGAAGTTTTGGGATAGTAAGGTCGGTTTATATCAAGTTATATGAGGTTATATCGAGTTGCATGTAGTGTATGCCATCTTATTTTGTTGCATGTTATGTCATAATAAGTATCGAATGTGCTAAACCCTATGGGCGTCGCCTTGTTACGGGTATGAGTCGAACTTCGGGGACGAAGTTCAATTCTAAGTAGGGGAGACTGTAGTACCCCGTTCTCTCCTAAGGGTTACTCGACCGAACTAGGGTTACTCGGTCGAGTATACCCACTGTCAGAGTAAGGAAGAGTCTGCCAAGAGCAGACTAGACCTAGTCTTGCATAACTCGGTCGAGTATTGATGACTCGACCGAGTAAGGTGGTGAGTCGGCCGAGTCAGGCTGACGGGTTAGGCGATCCAGTTTGGATTGATTGTGAGTGATTAGTTTAATATAAAAGAGACAATGACATTTCTCATAAACAGTTTAACGTAAAAGCATTTCTACCACAAACCCTAATCACTCCCAATCAATCCTAAGCAAGATTAGTCGGAATCCTCGCCTCTTCGTTTATCGATCGTTGTAAGTATGCTAGATCTACATCTTATGTTTCATTTACGATTGAATCGGTAGAATTTGTTATAATAATGTGTTAGGGCACAAGTTGATTGATTAATTGCATATACTAGGTTGTGAGTTCGTAGAGGAGCCCTTCTAGCCGATTGATTGTATTGCTTGCTTGCGGATTTGCTATCAGGTAGGGTTTCCCTACTCAGTAATTCATTTGTGACGATTGAATGATTGGTTGTTTGAATGATTATATGACTATCGATATGAATTATGATGATGATAATGGTTCCGGCTGAGTGAGTCCATGTGGGAGTGGACCACGCCCTTTGATCGCCCCTTGTGAACCCCATCACAAAGGGGATGTGCACATTAAGGAACATAGGGTTTCACTCGTTGCGATGAGTGGCTGTGGTGACGAGGCTGTGTTACTGGCTGATATAGGTACCTGTTGCGATGGGTACCTGGCTGAAAGAGATTATGATTTAATACTTGGTTTCCGCTGCGTTAATGTTGTTTACATCACATGAGATACGTTTGGTAATGATTGCTGACCCCGTTGTTGTTGTCTTTGACCTGCTGTGATCCATCGGGGTGGTGAGCAGACTTTAGCAGGTGATCTTGTTGATGGAGTCGGATAGAGGGACATAGCCGAGTCTAGTTCACCAGTCATAGCTTCCGCTTTCCTAGTTTCGCTTTTAGTTTGTCAGACATTGAGTTTTACGTTGTTTTGAGATACGTTGGTTGTAACACGATTACATTGCTTATACATTTTAATAAATGGTCCTTATTGTTTACTTTTGATCTTCACTACCTCGGGCAACCGAGAATAGTAGCACACCTATATGCTAGGGTAGTCCCTGGTAAGGGGCCTTGGTATATGGGGGTATTACAATATACCTCGTTTGCCACGTGACTAAACTTTGGCCACGGGAATAAAGTTTTGGCCACGGGAGTTATTAGCCACGGAAGATTCGTGGCAAAAAATTCAATTTTGGCCAAGTTATTGCTTTTCCCGTGGCTAATTCTTAGCCACGGCCACTTACGTCACGGAAGGTATTTCCGTGGCAAAGGGCTTTAGCCACGGAAACTTAGCACTTGCGCCACGAATTTAGACGTGGCCTAAGTGCTCATTTTTAGTAGTGAGAGGCTCTAAAGAGATTCTCTTGTCAAAGAAAATGAAATCCAAGAAATGCAAACATTAGACTAACTCAAATTTTCTCTATGCCAGTATTATTACCAGAAACTTACCAGAGATATGAGTAGCCAAAGAAGCCCTCTCCTGCTTGGCGGTTCCAACCACGCCCATGACCAGCCTTACCTCCACCTCCAACCCAATCACCTCTCCTCCCAGATCCACGTCGACCCCCTCCGCGCCCGGATCCACCACCACGATTGCCGCTTCCTATTGCTATTCCTCCTCTTCCATTCACATCCCGCTCATGAAAAATTCCAAATTCTTCAGAATGAGCCTCGAACTGCAATTCGGTTTCGAAAACCGTCTTGCAATACAAGCACTCTCCTAAGGGCTTTGAATGCATATACTTGTTATGTGCGTTGAAATCCGAAAGACTGCTCGATTCTCTTTTACAAACAACTAAAAATCATCAAATAACTATTGAATTGAAATCCCCAGAGGAACAACATCATTTATTTAATTATTTATAGATCGATAGATTAACCAAATCCCCAATTTAAAAATAAAAGTAAAATAAAAGCATAAATATGAATGTACGAAAATCAAATGAGCAACAAGAATGAGACGAAAGGGGATGATCAACAAATAAATTGAAAATGGTGAGAGGAACGGACATTCGAAACACACCTGCGAATGCGATGGACAGGGATGAAGAGAGAGATAGAACGAAGGTTGCTTAGTAAAAATGAGGAGACAGAAAACGGAACTGATTTGGGAAATCTATAAATATATATTAAAAGGCTAGCTTTAAAAGGCTATGTAGACAATGTCACGTAGGATAAAGAAAAACCATGTAAAATCCACGTATGCATTTGCAATGCCACATCACCATCTTTGTAAAAAAAAAAAAGGAAAAAGAATTTTGAACATTAAACATAAATATTTGAGCATAATAAATATGAAATTTTGTCTTTTCAATTTAAGAGTGAATGAATTAACAATAATTATAAAAGTAAATGATGAAATATCAATGTTAGGGTTTTATTCTTTTATTAAATAATTGAGTTTTAAAATATTTTATTAATTTTTAAGTTTATGGTATGTAAATTAAAAATATAATACAAAAGTAAAATTATGTTTAGCTAATGTGAATATTGATTCTTGTATTCTTACGTTTATAAAACAATAGTGTTAAAGTTGTGAGACTAGAAATGTCAATGCAATCACGTACTTTCGTACTATACTTTATAAAAAAATAAACCAGACCACAAAAGTATTGACTATACAACTGATAGAGTTAATTTTGTACAATTATTTATAATTTTCATTACAATATTATAAAAAAAAAAGCAAGACTAAACATCTCACTAAGCAATATGGCATTAAAAAAACGTCATTTCGATTTTCATGTCTCACATGCATATAAGTTAAAGATTTTTTTTTTAATATAAGTCACAAATATATAAAAAATAAATAAATAATGATGTAAACCTTTTATCTCCCTCTCATAAGTTTGGGTATCAATTTATCTATTTATTTAACTTTATTAATTTTATCACCTTCATATAATGATGACCTTTTTGTTTTCCTCTCACCATTATATAACAATCATAATTTTCATTTTAGTCAAAAATTTGCTATGCAAAATATACATACATAGATAAGTAGTTGTTTTTTCACTTTTTACCTTTATTATATATTAAATTAATTAGAATCTTATTTGTTATTTTTTTGTTTTTAAATTGCAGGAAGACGATCTATGATCTATACTGAGTTTACTGGCATATCAATAACACTGCATGAAATTGGTATTACGAGTATTAATCTTCTTTACATATTTCTGTGTGGTTTGAATGACTTTTTTATTTTTGTCGGTTTTTTTTTTCTCTATTGGTGTATATGCAATATCAAATGGTTGCATGAATCTCAAATAAGTGGTTGACAATTTACATTAAATTTATTACATTCATATAATGATGACCTTTTTGTTTTCTCCTTACCATTATATAACAATCATAATTTTCATTTTAGTCAAAACATTTCTATGCAAAATATAAATACATAGATAAGTAATTGGTTTTTCACGTTTTACCTTTATCATATATTAAATTAATTTAGAATCTTATTTATTATTTTTATGTTTTTAAATTGCAGGAGGATGATCTATGATTTATACTGAATTTACTGACATATCAATAACACTGCATGAAATTAGTATTACGGGTATTAATCTTCTTTACATATTTTTGTTTCGTTGAATGAATTTTTCTTTTTTGTCGGTTTTTCTTTTTCTATTTCTATATTAGTGTATATGCAATATCAAATGGTTGGATAAATCTTAAATAAGTGGTTGACAATTTACTAATATTTTTTTATGGGATCCATAAACGACTTCCTTTGAATCCTCATTCCTCAAAAATGTATGAAGTCCCCCTTTGGTACTGACAGGGCTGTTGTAACCTTATCAAAAATAAAACCAACTGGTCTCAACTATACTTTAGTAGAGGTAGTCGGGATCGTATCCACAGAGAGATGGGTAACCTATAATTCACTAAGTCTGTCTAAAGTAACCGGTTTTTTTGGGGTTGTTGATTTGATAACTAAAAACTAAGGGATTAAGGAAGAATAATAAAGGAAAAGAAAACAGAGAGGGAGAGCACTAGGATTGTCGGTTCACCATGGCTTCTATGTCCGAACGAAACATAATAAAGCGCCCTAAATTCAGTCTGTGAGTAATGAAAAGGTCCTTTCGGTCCGCTATTCACCCTAGGGTAATACTAACTTAGCTTTCACCCTAATTAGTATAAACCTAATGCTCGTTGCAGAACTACCCCTATCCCAATCTTTCGATCCAGGTCAAGAGGGTTTCGAGACAGTCAATTGAATGCGTCGACTCAAGCAATTAACAGTTATTAAATGCAACAGAAACATACAAACTAAATTACGGGTACAAAATCGTATCGTCCTTTCCTATGCCATGGCTACCCTAAATCCTAGCGATAAGATTAGCTACGCATAACGGGGAAAGGAACAACAATAAGGATAAAAGAAATAAGAAGCAACATGATTAAAATCAAATTAAGAAGAAACGATAATACCAATTACAAAAGTTGTAGAATAAATTCGTTGAGTTCTAGGTCTCAGAGTCGCCAAGAGAGAAAAAGAGAGAGATGAGAAGTCGTAAAGAAAGAAGTAGTAAAAGAGATGTCTTTCTAAAAATCCCTCTATCGTCTATTTAACCAAAGCAAATAAAATATCTAAAGTTCCATATTTCGCGCGGCCCATCAGTGTAAACCTTCTCGATCGGGCGAATTAGTTACTCGATCGAGAAAAGTGCTTCAGAAAGTGGTCGATCGAAGATCATGACTGTTCGATCGACAGGTACGTCATGTGCTTGTGCTCGATCGAGAATAGCACTACTCGATCGAGGTCTTGGGTCATGGAAAAGTGGACGATCGAGGCTCAGCATTGCCCGATCGATGTCTTTAGAGTACTTGTTTCGTCTTTCCATCCCATTCAGCTATCTTCACGCTTCCCAAAGCAGCTGCTTCCCGTTCCAAATTTCAAATGATTGCTTTAAGGACCATATTGGGCTGGTTTCTCGTCATTCCGGTTCATATCTGCAAATTAATACAAAACAAACCAAAGTAGACTATTCGGGGCATAAAGCGATATAAAACCACTTAAAATCACAGAAATACGTGCCAAAATGGACTGTAAAAGTCTATATAATATGCACGTATCAGGTACTCTTATGAACAATGCTACGCTTAGGAACAATAATGAATAGTGAATTTAATCCAACATGACAAATTTATATAATATTATAAAAAAGGTAAAACTAAGCATTTCACTAATCCATCTCTCATATCAAAAGTCATCTTGAATTGTCATGTGTTACATGCATATAATTAAAGCAAATAAAAAAAAAATTAAGTAGTACAAAAGAATGTAAATGTAAATGTAAATAAACTTTTGTAGTTTTTTCTCATTTTTATAGATATCTAAAGTATATAAAAGCTGAGTTTTTTAAAGCTTTCCTATTGGTTCCTTAAAATCAGTACACATGGGCCCCTGTCAAATTGACTTCAATTAAGTACTCTCTCTTATCTGCAAATCTAATTTCAGTCTTTTTATAATAATATCTACGACTATTTATTCCGTCTAAATATTTCTCTAATCCGCAAATCCAATTTCCGACTAAGGCTATTAATCCCGTCTTAAGTAATTCCGTCTAAATATTCTGGCTGCTAATCTTATAAAAATGTATGAAGCACACAAAAATTACATCTAAAAGCTAAAATTTAGAAAATAAAAAATTATAGCCAAATAAAATATTACAAATTACATCAATATAAAATATTCGACCAACATCGCCTCTATTACGTTTTGCTTTACATCAAGTCGAGGAAAGAGAGACAATTAAAATATACATTGAATATCTAAAATTTACAAAATATATACAAAATGAGAGCAAGATAAATTACAAATACATTACAAACTACCATTGCAAATCCAAATTACAAATTACATCAATAAAATATCCGTCCACCTTCGCTTCCATTTTGTTTTGCTTTACGTTTCGAGACGAGGAAAAAACACGTAAATTAAAAATAAAAATAAAATTAAAATAATAAAGTCAAGACATAAAAAAGACTATTACTTGAATAAATTGATGTAATATAACATATTTCTCAGATTTGTTTAACAATCATCATCGAGATTTATAAAGACTCGGAACATTAACTAAACGCCGCCATACCACCTTTTGTGGGGTGGCAATTTAGTCAACATACCTTACCTCAAACGATAACAAAGTAGACCAACGGAACTTTATAATTCAAAAATAATAATATTTCAGCCATTCATCATCAATATCATCAATCATAAATATACATTAATGTACGCCCCTATAACAAAATTAGTATTTAGAATCGAAACATCAAAATCAGAATCGAAACATTAATTCGAAACATTAATATACTGCGGTTCACAGAATATGCATACACAGCCATAAACATTAACGCAAATGTAAAACTAATTTAACTAAACGCGGATCATTATAATTATAATTATTGTAGGGTCGAAGAGTTGTAAAATTTAAATTTATTCTAATTTATATATCTAAATATAATCAAGATGACTTTAATTAAATTAAATAAAATGTGAATAATTGAATAACTAAAACCCATATCATACCAGTATTACATAGCACTATCTGCCGTAATCAAATTATCTCCCCACACTACCCAAAACCCCTTACTACCAATACTCAACACCACCAGTCCCCCACTCCTCCATATAATGCTTAAGTCCTCTTTATAATGCTTAACTCCTCTTTATACTATTTAGATATACTCCGTACTATTTAGATATTTAGATTACTTTTACATATCTAACTTGACACCTTTTTTTCGAAACAAAAAACACAACAAAAAACTACACTCAACAACAACGGAGCAACCTACCAAAAAAACAATTGCAGAACTTCAAGAAGGCGACTTTAACGTTTACATCAAAGCGATGGTGATACGAAAATGGAAGATAGATGACTGGAACAATAAAAGGGTTTTTTTCCTAAAGTTGAATTCTTATTGGTTGATGAAGAGGGAAATGTTATTCAAGGATTAATCACAAAATCACTCATTAAGAAGTACGATGGAGGGATTCAGGAAGGTAACACATACAAAATTGGGAGATTCCAGACTATTGGTAACTTCGGATTCAACATTGCAACAACACACAAGTGTCGGATCAGATTTAGTACATTAAAAATTGGTCTTTTTAATTTTTAGATAAATTAAACAACAATTAAAAATCAAATAAAATTCATACTAAATTTTAAATTTCTACGTTTATTGTTAGAATATTCTAAGCAACAAATAATCCATATATTATCAATCTATCTATAATATAATTAAAAGGCTAATATAACATGGCAAATTATAGGTGACATGACAAATTAAATGTGACATGGCAATATCATAATCCATATATTGTCAATCTATACAATATAGTTAAAACACTACCTAAAACATGAAATTTTATTCCATAGGCCATTTTGACCAATTAATTTGTATTTACAGTATTTATGCCTATATTAAATTTGATAATAATGAAAAAAATATTGTTCAAAGTCATACAAAATATCTTCAATCGTTTATATATTTTTGATGGATGACAAAATTTGTAAGGCAAAAAAAAACTCTAAAACATTAAATGCAAATAGCATAACAAACATTAAAAATTGGTCTTTTTAATTTCTATATAAATTAAACAACAATTAAAAGTCAAATAAAATTCATACTAAATTTTAAATTTCTACGTTTATTGTTAGAATATTCTAAGCAACAAATAAATATCAAATAATTCTAATTCTACGCCATTATAAAATAATAAAGAATTTGAAATATTACGGGCAAATAATAACATACTTAACATTAAACATTGACCTTTTAATTTTTAAAACTAGAATAGGTTAAACGAAAAATAAAAATTTACATCACTCTAATTTTAAACAGTTTGTATGTGCAATTTTCTCTTAAATCGGATTGCAATAAACCTGCTCAACTTCATTAAATTGAATACATATATAAATCTATAAATATAATTTATAAATAAAAGACAAGGCAATATATCTACCATCTTTTGGTTTCGTCAGATAACTCCCTAAACAATTCTCATGCAATGTGGATTTTGTAAAAAAGGGGAAAACAATTATTAAAACAAACCTTTTTGCATTTCATTTCTCTTTACTTTATATTTATGTATATATTAAATTTTAAAAAAAATGGAAAAAAATCATAAAACATTAAACAAAAATTAAAGCACAATATAATAAATATAAAAATTTATTTTTTATTTGTTACGAAAAGTAAACAAAAAATTAAACTTAAAAGTAAAACCATTAAACCAATATATCTAATATTAATTACAAATTATAATTCTCACCATAATTTTTCAAAACAATGATTACCATTCAATCAACCTTGAATCATAGTTCACTAATAAAAATAAAAAAATTTCAATTTTGAAAAAGTTCTTCAGATTGAATTAATTACACATCTAAAAAAAAATAAAGACAAAACACTAATAAACGTAACAATTTTCGTGACAAAATACTAATAATCCGCAGCAAACGTTTCGTAACTAATAAAAACTTTCTTCTTACGAGTCCTTTTAATCATCAGGGCTCAGTGCGACCGCAAATCCGGGCAACGTGACACTATAGCTAACCCCGTGAATTTCACGGGTAATAGAACTAGTTGAGAGTTGAGAGAGTTGAGACTACTAGAGTTGATGATCAAAACAAGCAAGGGTACACTCAAAAGTCAAAACAATGTCATGCTCCGTATATCTCTCTAATTTTATTTTGGGTCAACTACGGGACTTAACTGTAACTATAATCTTCATAAATTAGAATAGGTGACTGGCAACCTGTTAATCAGGTTATTATTTCATTCTTTCAATTTATAGTGGAAGTCACTTGACCGAGTGTGCTGGTCTACTCGATCAAGTAGATCTGTGTAGTGTTAAGGTTTGTTCTGTTGGCTGTCACTCGGCCGAGTGAGTGGTTCACTCGAGCGAGTGCGGTGTCACTCGACCGAGTGAACATATCACTCGATTGAGTGTCACGGGAACCGTTGAGTTCCGCGTGGGCTTTGCTTTGATGGGCCTTGATATATATACCTTATTTTCTGATTTTTTTTCCCATTGTTAAACCCTAATTCCTTCTCTCTAAACCCCCTCCTACCTCCCTCTATAATCCCTCATTCTCTAAATCCTAAATCTACAACTATGGGTGAAGAATTTGGAAGATCCATTCACATATTCTTGTTCCTTATCATTTTGTGAGTATTATACTACCTTTTTCCTCTTTAATTTGGATAATTCGTTTTAAGACTCAACCCTAGAATTTGGGGGATTTTCATGGGTAATGTTAATTGGTGTTTTAATTAGTATTAAGTAATTAATAGGTAAGAACGAAGGGCTAATTAGTAGTATTAGTTGTTCTAGGATACTTTGTGATAGTTGTATGAAATTATATAAGATGAGACGACTTTATGATATGGATGCTTGGTGGTTTCGGATTTGCTTATGAAGTATGCTAAAAGGTAGGTTAATCCTACTCGGTTTCAATATTGTGGGTGTCATATGTTTCATGGTTAATGTTGTAACACCCGCATAGACCAAGGGGGCCTTTACCAAGGACTGCCCTTAGCCTACGGGAGTATTACCATCCCGACATAACCGGGGTAGTGAAATATCGAAAGAATAATACATGTCCCTTTATTAATAATAAAATGTTAATTGTCTTACAACAGTCTCAAAATAAAGCAGCGGAAATATTAAAGGTTCAACTGGCTCGGTCGAGCTACTAATGGCTCGACCGAGCTACTTAATAAAACTACAAACTATGTCGGCTAAGCAATTGCTACTCTTGTGGAGACTCTTCCCATCCCATAAGCACATCAGCATCATCCATAAGATTATCACCTGCTAAGCCAACTGCTCACCATCCCCGAATGGATCACCGCAGGTCATAAGACAAACAACCGGGGGTCAGTTCAACCGTAGATAAAAGTAAGACAATCAGGAAATATGAACACAAGCGGAAGCAATGTAACAATCAATGAGTTGTG